>JAJIZL010015940.1:37693-51986 GCA_023969395.1 Amblyomma maculatum | reverse complement strand
CAATCAATCAATCAATCAATCAATCAATCAATCAATCAATCAATCAATCAATCAATCAATCAATCAATCAATCAATCAATCAATCATTTGACTGACCTGTCAGCTAAGGAACTGATTGTACAATGAAACATGTATTTTTAAATTATTTTTAAAAATTCCTGAGTTTATAACAGACTGTAGATGATGATGAAGGAACGAACACAATTAGGAAGCTTTCTGGGTCCACCGTCCTTCGCACCAAGCTTTGGTATACGAAATATACGTGCTGATTAGACGAAGCCAAATATGTTCACTGTTTAGTTAGCTAAAATTATGCTATAATTCTAGCGCTTAGGTCTTAATCACTGGTAAAATTTGCACTGAATTAAATGACGCCTATTTATAGTATTCCTTACATATATCAGCGTTTGGCTGTAGCGAGAAGTTATGAGAATGTGTAAAATACACGTCAAGTTGAAATATAGGTAAAGGAATCTAGTTACAAGCTAATGCTTGGTGC
Source organism: Amblyomma maculatum (assembly GCA_023969395.1). NCBI lineage: Eukaryota > Metazoa > Arthropoda > Arachnida > Ixodida > Ixodidae > Amblyomma > Amblyomma maculatum. The sequence goes on along the minus strand of JAJIZL010015940.1, from coordinate 51,487 downwards.
TCTACTCTTTGTGCTTCCTGAAGGCGATGCAATTTACCAAATCGAAATTCAATGCCAAGGGCTCTTAGCTGTGTGGTTATTTGCGGGAAGCAACACAATTTATTTGTTGTTTTAATCACAGAAAGTAAAAAACCCGCTAACTTCATGTCAAGGTTAAATCACATGCCTTATAATGTCTTTCTTTATTTTAGGAAAAAAAATGGCAAATAATGACAGCACTATAAGAGGCACTCAAGCACACGTCATGGACGCCATTTTGGGGTGCAGAGTACAGCAACAGCAGTGCAAGACGAAAAAGTAACGATAAGCTGATTATACATGCCTAAGGCCTTTTGCCGCGCTTCATGCACCATAATATGGCCGCCACTGTGACGTAGCTGCATACTTTCAATAGCTCAGGGGCCATATGTGCAGTGCTGTTACGTCACGTTATTACCAAAGGTAAACGCCACCTGTCTCTAATTTCGACCTTATACGAAAACATCCGACATCGCACTGCCTGCCTCTTACCTTCGTTTCTGTCTGTTAAGCTCCACGACCATCTCTTGAATGGAACTATCAGGTACTCCACTTCCAACGGCGAGGGCTCTGCTTCTTTTGCTGTTTTCTTTGGGACTCGCGAACCAGCGCTGAATGGTCTGCCACTGCAGCCAAACAAACAAAACAAAATATATATATATGCACACACCAAATATAGTGTTTTGAGCACATTTGCATGTCACCTCTATTCGCTTTCTGCCTCTCACTTCTGATGTTTATAAGGTCTGCCATTAAAATTCCTGGGACGCTAAACTCGGCCTTTAAGAGCACGCTGTGACAGTGTTAACGTGTCGCGCCTGCTGCTCGCCTCTCGGAGCCTCGTTTAAGCACATGTAGAATGTTACTCGCCTAATCGCTAATCAATTAATTTTCTCCTTTATTATATGACTCGAAGCGCAGTAAATTCAGAGCGTTATATTCAGGATTCAAGGATGGCGAGTTCGATTCCCACGCCTCCCTTCTATTCCAGTGGCGCTAACTAATTTGGCAGCTTCTTTTAGCTACGCTCCGTCATGTGGTATTGTTATGCCCTAACATCGGCCGATTAATCAACGCCTGGCCAAGTCACCTGCCAAACCTAATTTCCCCGACGGTGCTATTGATTCGACAACGCCAAAACAATATTTTCTGAGGAGCTGGGCGTCTAACGTTATCGCGTTAATAGTATTTAGTGGAGCTTATCAGGTTAAACGTATTCACTAAACCAAAGTAAAAGGCACATTACAGAATCGAAGTATAAATTCTTTATAAATTTTGGATGTAAGGCAGAAATGAATTTTATTGTATACACAGGCCGTAGCAATATGAAAAAATGCAGCCAGTGAATTTGGTAAGGTATGAAAGTTGTGAAGCACGGTTTTCATCCGATGCGCTTGTTTGTATCGTGCTATAATTATGCATATGCAAAGATGAATGTGAAATATTCTAATCAGTACAACCTCATTGCTATAAATAAAAATAATATCTACTGATGAGGGCTCTCCTAGTAACACCGTAAAGAAAACTCGAATTCATGTGCGATCTCTGTTGAACAAAGTCGTTAGTTTAGCGGCCACAATGCTCATTTTGTCTTTCATCGGTCTCACTTCATACCGTGCCGGCACTAAGATTAACTAGCAGATATCCCTCTTACCACGTAAGAAGAAGAGCCTTTTTGGTTTGGGTAAACATAGACTTCGGTCTTGTCAACCATGGTCAGGATACGACGAGGTAGCTTACGCTCGAGGTCAGTATGAAGTTCCACCTGTGATCAAGAGAACATTTCCAAATATTTAGATGATAGTAGAATGGGAAGTTGTCGTGGCTTCGATTGTTTCTACATTAGCAGAATTGATTGCGTTGATGAAAGAGAAGTGAATAACAAAAATAAAAATTACAAATTCCTTCCTTGAGACGCCCTGCGGTAAACGTACGACTTATGGATAAACGGTTGAACCGCGCTGCGAGGCAAATGATTAGAAGTGGCATTAAAGAGCACAGTAAGAAACGTCTTGGCTGAGGGACTAAGAAAGTGATGACAACGCAAAGATCTTTAACAAGCACTGATATCGCACAAGTGAGCACATATATTTTTTAGGCACGCCAAAGAGCAGTCAGCGCAGCCGGTATCGAATCTAAAGCCACACAAAGTGTATATTTAGTCCGGGGTTGTAAACAGGTCACAAGAATAAATTATGGGATTAATGTTGCGTATTAGCAAACGCAATAACAACCATAAGAATGGCGAGTGAAAGGAGACGGAGGCAAAAAAAAAAAGAAAAAGACAAGTATATGATTCATGTGAGCATTGCTGATAATTTAACAAATATAAGAATAAAAAATGACCCTAATTTATTTGTGTTGCCATGGGACAATTTAGTCCATAATTCAATTATTGAAATTGAAATCGTATTGCGAGAAAAACAGCAGAGATCGCAAAACACAAGCTTTGCATTATTGGCTCGCATGTAATTGTTCTTCTTTATGCTGAATAAGGCGACTAAACACCAAGTAACAAATGATAAAATAGTTCAGCTGCACTTGAGTGGCGCGGTAATCCGACATGTAATGCGCGTTAACTCGCCTGCATTGTGAGCCTCTTGAGCTGTGCGTTCCGCCGGACGGTTTCAATGTCCCCAACGGCCAAACCAATCTGAAAAAAAGTGACAAGCGTTCACTGCGAGAACTCAACAACCCGCTCAGAACACGACACTATGGAACATTCACAACTCTTATTCGAACCACTTTAGCTCGTCCGCTCATGTCCTTGCCTGTGCGTAGTCACAACAACAAACGCTCTCCTAGAAACTGGCAGCAGGATGGACCCATCTGACACTTTCGAGTGTCCCTACCCTGAGGAAACAATCGACGTTTTTTTTTCTTACTAAACAGGCAGTAATAATTTACCCCCCTTGATGGTGAAAAGACCAAAGCAGATAGGGCAAGTCCCAAAGAAGAGGTCACTAACAATCACACATGCGCCGCATGATGATCGATGTTACCGATTCGCAACGCAAAGCCACTAGGATGAACAACACATGAACGCTGCAGCATTTCCTTACTGCTTCCAACAATGTCGAAGGCGAAACGTTTGAAACGTTCCACAAGCAGTGAAATTAAATCTAGGAGGACTAAACATCAATGCCAATGAACTCTCAAATGTTGCAATGTGTTCTAGTCGTACTTACTTGTACTGTGATTTATATGTTCTAAGAAGACGCGTTGCATTTTTTTTTATTGCTGATTAAGCATATGCAGCAGAAGAGACTGAAGACTTTAGGACAATGCATTATTAGGAGTTCCCCTATTGGCCTACCACTGGCATCATTTTAAAAAGAAATAAAGCCCTACATAACAAGCTGAAACTCAGAAAATTTGAGAATAAATACAGACAACAGACAGATGACAATGAACCAAAGAGCACCGTCTATAGCGGTACTTGCGTTCTGTCTGCTTCGTCTTATGGCGCAGCTGTCTGGTGGTGGTAGCTGTGTTAATGTGCAGGCAGCAGTACACTTACAGTTGTTTCCATGACAATTGCTTCACGAGTTCCACTTATACAAATGGAAAGATGCGCATGCCACTGTTACATAAGGACATTTTTCTCCATTCTCTTCGCGAGTACTAATCAAATGAGCGCAATTGAGTTTCTTAACACTCAGGGTGCAGTGCAATGGCAATAGATAAAATGGTGCAATCGCATGTTTAAAATCTTGAGATTAGCCGCCATTGCCTTAAGCTCGTCAATTGGATGCAGGAAACGCGAAAAGCAGCAGTACACACCACATAACAGCAGAAATTGCTCATATGGGTAAGGTGATATGACGAATATCGTTTGCAGTCATGCCATTGTATAGGCGGTGTTGTCGTTCGCACGATACAAGAGTGTGTCATTGTTTCTGTTGTGAAAACCTGCTGTAAATTATATATATCTAAACTACGCGGCCGAGACCCAACAATCACAAACTCAATCAGTTTGAGACACTGCTTTGATCCCCAGCCTCAGGTTGATTGACCGAGGGTTGATTGAAGAGAAAGTGAAGCTAGTTGTTAATTTATCATAGCTGAACAAGCACTTCATCATCGCAGAGACAATTGACAGTACTCGCTCCGTCTTCTTACGCTTCCGTTGTTTGTCTTCGCTGCTCTACAATCACGAATTCGAACCAGGTGGACAGAAAGGTGCTTACGAGCAGGTTCATCAGCAGGATGGGCATGAGCACGATGAATACGACCAGGAACCAGGTGGCAGCCACAATCTGGTACCAGGCGGAGGACTCGAGCGCGCGCATAGGTCGAAGGTAGGTGCCCAGGAAGTCCAGCTCCCCAAGCATCATGGTGCCAACGCGTACCAACGAGATAACTGGGTTGTGGAAACCCTTGTCGCTCATGTTCTGCAATGGTGCATTGGGCAAAACACAGTGTGAATGCGTATGCATATTGATAGAAACGTTCGCGACTAGTTAAAGAAAGGAAAGTGACGTCGCAGGCGATGTTTAAGCAGGTGTTGCGCTAGTGAACACGATGTTACTGGTCTCACATCCGATCTTGTAAGTTGCACTTAGGTGGAAGCGAGAGGCAAACATATTCCAGTATTTAGATGATGATGAAAGTAGTGAATTTAACATGATGTGAATTAATAGAGAGATCTTTACTTCAGCATGGTATAGCCTATATTATTACTGCGTGAGGTTAAAATAAGACAATAGAATCGATTGCTGTTTAGTAAGCCTTTTAAAGGTGCTTATGTATACTGTCAGGTCTTGAAGAATTAGTGTAAAACATTTTGATGTGCTCAATAGGCTTGTTGTGTCTAAATAACAAATTATATTGCTGATATTCGTTCAGTCCTTTTGTCGTAAGTTTTCCAAGAGCTTGCACTACAAGCCGAGAAACTGTTTCAAGCATGCACAACAGACCTACCAAACACCTGTCCTAACATCAGAGAAAGTGCGCGTAAAATACCTATGTAATTAGGTGACGATCGTTTGTACCAACGAAAGAAAAATTCGACGCACCGCCACTTTGTAGCCCTATCATAAGCAGTACTGAATACCGCTTGTTCGCTGAGCAGTTGTAAGAAAAAAATAGTTATTGTGTTCTCAAAGATATATAGTGTGTTTACAATGATCTCGAGCATGTCAAGCCGGCCTATAAAATGTCCAACCCTGAGCTCATAAGCCAACAACTTAGCAATTACTTGAGCATCTGAAATGCAGAAATCACTGTGCTGTGACTGCGAACCACATGCAAGTCAGTAACGAATTCCTATCAAGAAGCGCCGCCTAAAAGAGATCAGAGCGCATTTTTTTTGCTTTTGCTTTTGTGTGTGTGTGTATGTTTGCGTTTTGCGCCATCAAAGCCACCTTCACAGCTCTCGAATTAAAGGGAACAATTTGCTGCAATAAATATTATGTTCTGTATAGTAGCATAGCAAATACATGATTGCCTCTCACACATACTCCTTAACCTATCAATGTAAGCTAACTTTCTGGAGCCTAGGTGTAGCGATTCTGACTCGGGATTTGAATCCAGGGTTCAATTGGCATCTCTCGCAAACTCCTACCAACTTGGCCAGGTCACGTGGTCTTGGGACGTCACACAACCCACTGCCATCTCTTGCCTTCATGCAAACTCCTGCCAACGTGGCCAGGTCACGTGGTCTTGGGACGTCACACAACCCACCGACCAATGACTGTCCGGCCATGTCGACTGCCAGATACCACAACCTAAAGGCATATTCGCGACTTTCTCTTGCCACGTCGACAACGGTGGAATTCTACACTATCGGGGTTGTCAACGCTGTCGCATCATACTGGTCGCACTCGAAAATTACCCTAAGTATGCTGCGACACCAGCAACCGTTGTGCCACGTAGTATGTTACACACGGAGATTTGGAAACAGTTAAAATGTACTCTTGGAAACTGGTTTGCAACGAGCGATCGAAGTGATAGTGAGACGTATTTTGAGGGATGACGTTAGGAAAAATGCTGCAGTTAGAGATTATTGATGAACCATTTCATAAATCAGAGGTTTGTTAAGTAGCTTTGTGATACTCGCAGCTTGGTCATGACAGCGCGCTCGTCCTATTTGCGTATTATTTTAGGCAACCTAGGGGCCATCTTTGTTTGCTTGAGTCGAGCTCTTTAGTGTCACAGCCTAGTTTTACCGCCTCTCTCTCTTTCTTCATCGAGAGCGTCCCCCTCGCAATTGGCTGTCATAGGACGACACGTTAGCATCGGGTGGCTTGAACCTCATCATTCGCTATCTAGCCGCGGTACTATTCTCTTGAACACCCCGACACGGTATTACATCCTGTTTGCGACGGCCGCGTTTTGATGGAGGCGAAACATCAGATATCCCACTTCTTCGAAACCATGCGGACCCAGCCGCAAGCAAACAAATGCAAACAGACGCCGACACGACCCCAGACCTCAACGTCTTCCACAGCTTAGCCACCATTTTCCACGCTCTCTCTGACCCTTCCTTTGTAATCCCCTTTTATATAAACTTCCATATTTCGCTATTTACGACAGCAAAACTTGTTATATGCGCATATCATTTTCTTGCCCCCGGAAATGATCTTGTTCATGAATTTAGTGCGTTTAATCATTGCGGTCTTTCCTGCACCTCCAACTTTCGCCCGTTATCACGGCTTCCCAAGCGCTATACTTCACCAGTTGCGGACTCGTTAACAGACTGTCTTTGGAACTAAAGCTATCTTTTATCTAGTTCTGCATTGTTTCAGTGCTTCCTTTTATGAGCACTGTTTCAAAGTACACCCTGTTTTACCGGATATGTCTTCACTTCGTGCCTCCCACGAACAATTCATAAGCTGTAGCACGTTGTCTAAAGCTACCTATTATCGAGGCGCAGTGCAGTAGTTTGTTACTGCAAACCTCAATATACTGCAGCATTGGCCAGGGTTCACACCGTAAATTATGGCCCGCGTACGGTATCTACCGAAACAGAGATAAATGCGCGCTTTCCCACTACGCAAAACTATTTCATTGTGACTGGTACTTGGCCGTGGCCAATCAGATGGAATCTGAGTCAGATGAATCCAGAGGCCGTGTTTCTGAGGCCTTGGTGACAGGAAAGCGACAAGTGTTAGTCTTTCGACTCTGTTTCGATTACAAGTGCCCCAGAGCTTCGTTTAGCGCATGCACAATTCGGCGGGCGTATTTCAACGTGTGTGTTCAGACGCCATGATTGGCCACTATGTCTTGGTAGGAGCTGTCGTTGTAAGCTTACTGAAGCAGGTTTCTTAGAAAAAAAAACAGATACTGATTGAGACAAGCAGTTACTCCGCCACAACATTTTTACCGTTCGCTTTCCCTGTTACAAAATGATACAAGCTTCACTTCAGAATGCATCAAGTTGTGAAAGATGATGAGTTGCTGCCATGCACTTTAGTGTATATACGGTGCCTATACTATACAATTCAGCATACTAACCATTGATCGCATGGTGATATTTCCTGTATATGGATCGACAACCGGCGTCTTTACGTTCATCTATTAGGGAAAAAAGCAGGTATTAGTATCATGCGCACTGCATCATGTATATACATTCGAGGGTAAGATTATTTGGTTATATGTAATTCATGTGTATTATCCTACCTATTTATTACAACAGAATGTACAACACTGATAACATATTACTGATAACATATAACATATTAAGGTTGGAGAGCGCGAGAGGTAGGGTGCGCAAAAATATGGACTAGAAATCTTTAATATTTACCTAGAGAAAATAAACTCTGGGGCAAATTAACTAAAATATTAACTCGTTTGTTAAGTGAATATATCGTGGTACCATACAGCGAAAGCGTTCGATTAGAGTATGAAGGCAGAGGCTTTGTGTCGCACTACTGTAATAAAAAGGATGATCTGTTGCTTAGAAAAAAGAATTCAATAGAAATCACATCAACCACCGTTCATATACGCGGAAGTACTGGTTTTGATTGAATTTCCTTGCAGAAAAACTGAGTTTCAGCAAGGAAAACGAAACGACGCATGACATTTGACTCTGCCATCCTCCTGCCATTCGCATCCTGCCATATCCTTCCATCCACCATCTCCAGCCATCCGCTCCATTCTTCTTTTTTTCTCGTGCTTCGAGTGCCCGCCAACTAGATTACACGGGAGGAAGGTTTTGAAGGAACTTCAGAAAGTATCTTTGTTCCCACTCTTCCCAACACAAAACACTGCTTCTTGTGAGCGTTGCGCACCAGTCTGTGCTCTAATTTTCAAGCCGTTTATCAAAATCGCCCTACTTCAACGGTTATATAACAGTCCTGCTCAAAACAGCAGCTTGTTAACCAGAATATATGCGGACAAACGAATACAGCAAAATCACCTCTGAGAAGTTTTGTAACAGTTTCGTGACATCTCAATACAGCAAAACAGCACACATTCAGCTGAGGTTATGTGGGAAAAGGTATCACCCGCGTCAGGCAATGGGAGCACAATAACAAAACAAAAAAACAACGCTCAACTCGTAAGGTGCGAGAGCAAGGTAATAAATGTGACCGTGTAAAACATCAAGCATCGCATAATTTTGAAGGGAACATAACTGATGCGAAATTCCTTCGAAGCTATACAATCTACTTCACTGTTATATAAGAACTACCCCTGCTTCCAGAAGCCAAGCTACAATATTATTCAAGAAACTTATCCGATTAGGAACGCTGCTACTCACGTCAATTTTGGCGAGAAGAATATGGAAGCTCAAGCCGAAGGCAATTATTAGCACGGAGAAGACGAACATGACCTTCAATAAAGTGGACAATATTTCTAAGAACATTACAACGTAGAGGCCGATGCGGTTGAACCTGAAAACAAAGGAACAGTATGAGTATGACGGATAACGCGAAAAGCAGCACTGCGTAGTGCTTCTTAGGCATGCAATAAAGAGATAACATTTTATTTGTGCCACAACGTGAACCACAAATTTTCAGAGCCATTTAAAAGCAGGTAAATAAGATCTAAAGGCGGTACTAACAAAAGTGGATTTCACATTACTTCTTTTTTATTTTACACGCCTAATACCGAGGGATGGCAATCTTCTGTGTTCGAGGGGAACCATTCGTGCGGGAGTTTCCATTGCAAACAAATTACGGTCCATGACGCTATGCTTTTGTAGTTGAGAGTATTTGAACATTATTTAATACAAGAGGGTGAAGGACTGCTAAGAGCTATATAACTATGAAGTTTAATGAGCGAATTGATGGAATTTGTCACTATTTTGCAACATCACGAGCGGTATGCTTTAGGCTCGTGATTACAAAAAATGCGCTAGTGGAGTTTTACAGAAATATATAGATAATTTTTTAAATATCTTTAACAATCCGTACATGGCAGAGAAAGTTCCATTAGTAATGAACTGCTGGACCGTAATAATTGCTCTTAAAAACAGCAGCGAAATGAGACAGGACCCTCTATTTGGAATAAAGATGGTGCGAGAAGAAGTCGAAATATTTCGCATCTTGCTCACGTGGCTGCTAGCAATGAAGACCAGCGAGCTATGAATTCACTTGTCCTGACCGAAGGACAAAGTATCTTCAAATCCGCGAAAACACAGCGTATAATTTTATTTCACCAGAGTGTACACTTCATTCGTTTTGCCATGTGAGGTCCATCCTAAATTTTCAGGTATCCATGAACGGTTCCGGAAGAGTTTATTGTCATGGACAAATGAATTCCACCGCTGTACATTCAAAATAGAGCGAGTACGTATTTCATCATTAGGAAATAATAATGTAGTTGTGAACATACTTGGTTATCAAATATAAGAAAAATAACCAACACCACCGATTGGATACGAATCCAATACGCCGACATTTTGCGTTCGGTACTCTAATGCATTTTGGTATTCCTTGTACAACGAGCAGTTCGATCTACCGGGAATGTCATTTAAAGCTCGACAGCCATGATATGAGAATTACTGTCAGCATACTTTCAAGGTGGTGGTAGATGCTCTTCCGTGGTCATGGACGTTCTCCGCCTCGATAAAAAGGAACTCGTAGAGCACACTGACTTTTTCAGTCCTTGCTTTTTATTGCAATTAGGAGTTCCTACCGAGATATTTGTACTGCTAACGCGAATTCAGCACAGCATAGAAAAACAAATCAGGAATACGTAGAAAGCGCGACATTGCCCCGTAGTTTCAAGCACTTTTACTAGAGAGTTTAGTGGTCCTATTTGCGTTTTGAAAGCTTTGATTCCGCTACTCGCTGTCGAGATAAAGTATTTTCGCGAGATAATAAATGAAGTAACGCTGGAGGGCTTACCTCTGCAGATAGAGCAAATAGTTGAACCACGCAAGGAACACGGCCAATGCCGCCATGATGTACTGGTTACTTCTGTCAACCACTGTAGTCGAAAGGTGCCCCGCTGCCATGAGTCCACCGGAGATGTACAGCGTCCATTCGAGGACATTCATGATATCCAGGAAGTACTTGGCTCTCTATATGTGAAACAGGGCAGTTTAAAAACGGGATCAGTAGAAGATTGGCCCACTGAGCGGAAAGAGAAGAGTCAAAAGTAGTTGCACAAAAAAATGCATCAGGGAACCTTTAATACCTTATTAAGGAATAGTAATTACACTTGACGACGACAAAAGCTCTTTCATCGAATGCTCCCAAGTATGCTAATAAGTGGCTCAAGAGAGAATTATGTAAACCTACCGTGAAATATTATGAAATGGAGGCGAATTACATCCACAACCTGTTATTTCAGATTTTTTAGTGTGCTAAGTAGGTTACACAATCACTATTAGGATGCACACACCGAGATATTTCAGCATGCTTATAAACGCAGCGACCCCTTGTCTTTTTTCCCCCATTCCGCCTTCTACAAACGGGTGCAATGTGTTTTGGCAGAGTTTACCGCCAATTGTTATCTTATGAACAGTTCTAAAAGTCTTAACTTGGCTACCGACTTAGCAAACACCCATTGCTAACTTTTTAGTCATTAGTTCAAGCTATTAATGATGATGAGAATTATCAACCTCTGTTGTTGAGCGAAGTGCATCACCGCGCAAAGATAGTGAGCAGAAACGCCATTCAGGAAAAGGTGCTGAAAGGTTCTGCTGGTGACGAACGCGGCGCGAAAATTTCCATGACACGGCAAGCGAAATGGTAATAAGAACGCAACTTAAAATTGGCGCGGTTTTGCTCCGCTAAGCCGCGTTATACAAGCGGAATCTTTGTTATTCTTGGTTATGCTGCGTTGCTAAGCCAGGTTAGACCCGCATAGATAACCAATAACTTAAAGAGCGGAACCTCAATTAAGCATGGTCGGGCACGGCTTGCTGTGGTTTCACTCCTTCATGGCTGTCTGCGAACCTCGAGGACATGACAGTCGGTTCTAGATGATACGAAGATGTCGAGGGAATTTTGAAGAGGTGAGCCATATGGTCAGCGGTGGAGAGAAAGGATAGGCAGGGGACTGGAAGGATGTGTGGCATTGTGCCATGTAGTGTGTGTTGTATATCTGTGGATATATGTAGAGGTACAAATAAAGTTTGCTCGGTGCGTGAAGAAAAAGCAACAGGTGTGCGAAGTAGAAGTGAAGCAGCAGCAGCAGCAGAAGAAGCAACGAGCGCCCTCGGCTCCTCGCTTGCTTCATTTCAGCTGCAAAAGAACAATTTTTTTTTGTTAAGCTTAGTTAAGCTTATTATTTATATTCTTAACCCCGCGTTCACAAGGGACTACTAGACTATGCAGGATTAACATTCAGAATATTTGTTCTCTTTTGAATTGATTTTAATAAAGTCGTTGTAATAATACAATCTCTTGCTTCCGTAATAATAAGGACTAGTCTCTTCTTTCTTTCGTCAACATGCGGCTGCCCGCCATCATTTAGTCTCCATTTGCTGCATACACGTGGCCTACGTTTTCGCTTACAGTTCGAAAACGTCTTAATGGGCGTGCCTAAAAGACAGAGCTTTAAGAGTTTAAAACTCGTTGTATTGAAGTACTTTCAACACTGGTTAAAATTGAAAGCAAGAACTGTACCAAAATCATCGTTAATAGAAAAAATTTCCTCTTCTCTGACGCGGGGTATCTCAACTGGGGAGAACCATCACGTGCGCAGTTGACCCCACAATTCAATGGTGTGGTGTCAGAGCTGTGAAGCGCGACCGCCACTATCTTTCTCTGGACGCGCTCTCGTGCTTGTAACGATGACGCATTCGTAACGCGAGGCTCAAAATGCTGGAAATGACGTGTTTGGGATGCGTCGGGTGCCAAGGCGGCTAGATAGCGCCGACTAGTACGCCGCGAGCCCAGACGCATCGGCGCCGCCAGGGGTGTCCCATACGGGCGTGGTCTTGGTCCTACCGGTCCAGCAAGTTATTCTGCGGAGCACGTAATGATAAAATTGAATTCACGCACGCAGAGGGCCTGTGCTGTACTCTACTGAAAGGTGATAAAGCTGGCGGCAGGTGATTACAGTCACCTGTTCGCGAGGAAACGTATTTGCGAGTGCATTACTGCTTTCCACATCGGGTTGCCATACGTGAACTGGTGCTGACGATCCCATCTTCCTTTCGCGAAACGCAGTAGTGTCCGTGTGCTGTGCATTGTCAATGCACGTTAAAGAACCCCAGGTGGTCGATATTTCCGGAGTACTCTACTACGGCGTCTCTCATAGCCTGAATCGCCTTGGGTCGTTAAACCCCACACACGAAACGAAACGATGATCCCATTTTCTGAGCTGACAGATTTCTTATAAATCGGCAAGCCAAACCGTTGCACATCGTGCCCCACATTTCGGTATTGGTCAGTTACAAATACATTTTTCAATTTTGCGGAAAACCTGCTGGAAAATGGGAACGGTGATTGCAGAGCCAGTGAGGCGGTAACGTGCATGGGCCACTTTGTGCACGTGCACGGCCCAATTCGAAGAAACACGCTCCGATGCTCAGACCTTCGAACTATGCTAAGGATCCTGTGGAAGCAGAATACCTTATCATAGCAATGATCATCAAGAGCAAATATATACAGTGGATGTCATCAAAATGTAGTACCTGACTCGCAACAAGCCTGCAGAGAATATGTTATGAGACATTACTTCAATGCACAAAATATTACCGACGATTACGTTACTTCCTAATGCGAAATTTGAGCGCAGCAAATAAGCTGTTTCACCTTTTCGATAGATTGAGGCAAAGAAATCGAGCAACACATGTATGCGCTATCACAGAATTTTTTCGTCTCGCTCATGGCTCAGAAAGAACTGGCAGATAATTTCGCAGTGGCGAACGGCAGCGGCAAATTCGGCTCGGGCGGTGCACATATGCAGATCCGCCGCCACCGATCTGGCTCTCTGATTGCCACCGCACAGGGGTTGCATTGGAGGAGGAGCGAAGAAAGGAATTAAGTTTGAGCCGGCGCTTTGACAACCGGAGACTCTCAGGAAGAGGGGGGAGGGGGGCGGCGTGTACACCCAGCGGCAAACGATGGGGGCAGAAGCGCGCGCAGCAAGCGGACAACGCGATAAAGGGAGGAGGGAAGAGATTGCAGCGACTGACTGATGCTGACGCCGATAGTGAGTCAACCTCAGCTGCGGAGTTGGTTTCAGCGACAACGCCGCCGATGCCGACGCAAATATGATACCCTCGCTTCCGCAGCGCCAAGAACCAGGTCTAGCCGTGGGAAGGTGGTCACGTATTCGTCGACGTGCCGGGGCCTACGTGAAATAACCGGCGCGTCGGCAACTGAAGAGCACCCTATCCGCCACACAGGAACAGGGGGGGGGGGGGGGGGG
>JAJIZL010015940.1:0-37593 GCA_023969395.1 Amblyomma maculatum | reverse complement strand
GGGGGGAGACCCTCCCCTCCTCTTTCTGCATGGCGGCGACGGTGTTCTATGCAGTCACGTTATCTTGACTCTCTAGCGGCGTCAGCGGCATCCAGCGGTATCAGTCGGTCGCTGCTAGCGCTGGGGGGATGAAAGGGGGGCGGAGCTGGTTACGAGGCCGACGACGACGCCGACGCCGACGCGAAACCCAGGAACGGACGCCAAAGAGCTGCGCTCTAAAAACACACGGATAAAGGTTTAAGAGACAAAACGAACGCGTGTTGTCTCTTTTACCTTAGGCCGTGTGCCTTTCGCGCGTTGGAATAATGTCTCATAATTGTACTTGGTACCAACTAGCCCAGGTTTCTAAGCTTAGAGTATATGTTGCAGAAAGACATCACAGAATGGCGAGCACACTACTTTATACTCCCCCATCACACAGCATAACACGGACACACAGACACGAAGGCATTGTGGGAACCGAGGTGGCAAATGATCAAGCCCGAGCTCTAACAAAACAGGTGGATCCCCCTCCCCCCCCCCCCCCCATTTGGATCGTATGGTGACAGCCTAGAGCATCTTAGACTGGAAAGAAGAAATTTTTCATCACCACAAAAACAACTCTCCTCCTCAGACAGTCTCGACTGGAGGCGAATACAGGCCAACATATTTTATAATCTTTAAAAAGAATCACTCTAACAAAATAACCAAGTTACTGTCCTTGGTGAAAAGCAGGCCCCACACTCTACCATACATCATGGGAATTCCAGAACAAACCTGACAAAAAGTTATTAATGCCACTCAGGACGCACGAACAGTGGCAGGCGGTCCTGACCAGTAACAACCTGGACCAGAAAACCTGGATCATCCAGCTAGTCCGCGAGTCAGCTACCGCCAGTGGAACCCTAGACTAGGAGCAATGACCGCCTAACTCCCAATTACTATCTTTAATAGAAGTTTCCTCCCTCTGGCCCTCCGAATCGTGACTTTTAAATAAAACAGCAACCATTTCCTGGCCTGTCAATAGCGAATAAAATAATTTTCATATTCTGTTGTTTACGGATTGAAACATTGTGAGGCTCAGAGATTGACGACGTAACACTATGCAGAATGCCTGCGATACGAAAACATAGTTGACCGCGCATCAGTTGCTAGTGCACTCTTGTCCGGGTTGTTGTCCCCCTGTTTTCGTGTTTATGTGCGCTGTTTTAGCATGATACATAGTTCTCCTACAGGGCAGGTGCGTATAACCATTAAAAAAAATAAGGCACACACAGATTTTTAATAAGCCAAGGTCTCATCATGTCAAGAAAAAACATAGCATTAAACGTACGTATGCCACCGATTGGAATCTCTGTGAAAAGCTAGCCTCCAAGTTGAATGGCATCGCTAAGCTATGTGTAATGAGAAATCGAATGGCACGAACAGGACGCTGTAATGCGAACAATAGCACCACAACGGTTAAGTTAAAGTCGAGGTAAAGCCTAGCACAAAAAGGACAGAACACTTGAACTAAGGCATGCAGTTTGTTTTTTGTTTCGGCGGAATGGAAACTTCTTATTTAAACTGATCGATTTCATAGTGGTGTTGATCGAAATGCAATAGAAACATTTTGTCTTAATGTTTAGAGCAGACCATGGAGCTATTTTTATGTAGGTGGCTATTGGAAACCACGAGCAGCGATCGTAATGATGATCCGGTGTGAGGCATAGAAAATTATATAAATCTTACACGCCAGACCATAATTAGTGCACAAAAGCGTCAGTTCGGTTCACGCACATACAGAGCAGAGGAACATACGAATCCTCGACGAACGTTTTAGTATAAGCCGTGTTTTCCGATTCATCCGAGGAAATAGAAACACCGTGGCGCAATCTAGGGACTAATGACAAAAGAACATCATTGGCGATGCAAAAGGAGGGGTCGTTTTTATTGAACGACGCACTTGAGAGAGATATAGAGAGAGTGAGAGAGAGAGCAAGAAATAACGAAACATGACAAGCACTCGTGAAAAAAAAACTGCAATTAAGAAAATCAGTGATATGTTTTTCGCTATGTGGTCCCGTAGGTTGCTAGAGCGATACTGACAGCTCTTCGCCGCAAGTGGTCACTTCAGTTGGCTTTGTGAAACTTTCAGTGCCAAATTAAAATTACGAATAATTGTTTCTTGTCCGATCTGGTCCTATACAAGGCGAGATCTTTCGTTTCCACCATAATTTCATGACATACTTTACTGAGTGCTCCTTTTAAACGTATATATGTCGCCAGTTGGAATCCCTTTCGCGAGCTAGCCCGCAACCTGAGTATAGACGCATGCTGCTCGCAACGTAAACTCGTGACATCAATCGAAATACTGTGCTATACGAACGAATGCGCCACAATCTTGACACCAATTTCCACTGCGCTAAGAGAGGTGCCCTCACAACTGGAGCCACATGTGTCGTCGATTTGAATTCTTATTGCATTGAACCCCGAGTCTCTATAGAACGTTACTCTACAAACCAAACCAGACCAAATCTTACTGGAAAATAACCTCCGATTTAACTAGCAGATGAACGCAAAATGGGAAACGAAAAGTTTTTTACACAACGTGAACGCTTCATAAAAGAAGATGACGTCAAACCTTTGATACGATATAAAGTGATAGTTTGGTATCACATCCTGTTCATACTTCCTGCTCACGTCACACATGAGGCAAGCAAGCCTTTTACCTTAAAAAGCTTTTTCAACTTCCGGAATCAAACGGCGACCTTGATGATAACGTAGATACAATGGTGGAAACGTTGATCACTGGATGACATGGGAAATTGGAACGGAAGGGAAAGACGTAGTGCATATCAAAGAAATAAATTAAAGTGTTTATATCATTGATGTATGCTGGAGAAAACAGCCGTAGATGATGACATATTTACTTCATTTTATATATTCTATTTTCTCTCGTAAAACATTCGTATTCAGTCAGAGTAGCATTTTTTATTCCTTGGTATTGGTCAACGAACCGATGTACATCGGCTTCATTCTTTCCTCAGGATTCTTTTAAATGCGTGCCCCGATATATCAAAACACAGAGGCATTATCATCCCCTCTCTTTGTCTCGGAATGCGGATGCAGTAAAACCACAGTGGGCTCGCTTCGCAGTCAAAGATCACAGCCACGGTGGAATCTGGAATAAGCAGCACTGGAAGACATGGTTTAACCAGCTGTGAACACGTATGCCGGAAATACTACGTGAAGTTGTGAATAGGACCGACGTGCCGTCCGAGAACAGCTGGAAGCCGGCAATATCTTAACTCCTGATGGGCTTCTCTCTTGAGCAATATTGTTGTTCACGATAGGGAGCATACACACATAGTTGCGGAAGTCTCCTCGCAATACGGAGACTGATGCGTTGATCCTGAGGCGTAATCACGTACGGCCCTGACCTTGCTCTATAAAACTACACCGCTGAAAGGCACACTGAGCGTGATGTTCCTCGCTAGGTTATGAGTAGCAATTTTTGTTTTCTGACGTTATGACTACGCGATGCAGTGTAGAAATGCTTTGAGGCAGGGGAGACTGCGAAAAAAAAGCTAGAAAACTTTACACGTATGTGAGAAATTTTTTTTTTCTGCTCGAATAACCCTATAAATTTATTTTGGGTCCGCCACACACCCGTACTTTCAACTATAGTGTCAGTGAGTAAGGGTGACCTTGTAACGTAAGCCTGGATTAGTAAAGTCGCCCCTATTAAGGAGTTGGTAGATTTCTCATTTAAGTGATTTTTTTTCTGAGACAGCATGCGACAAAAGTAGCCAAAAATAATCCCGCTATATTATGCTATTAAGACAGCAGAGCTTTGACATTGTTCCTTACGATAGTAGATAACATTTCTTTGGTGACTGAAAATTTAGACGGAGTTACTTCACAGGGCAGAACAAAGTTTGTTCACCTGCGTACATACTCGTACACCAGAAAATGCTTGTTTTAAATGAAAAAAAAAAAAAGATCAGTCTCAAAACGGTGAATGCTATAAGGGCTCTGCCAACAAAGTACCAATATTGGGTGATGGTTTATGCTGCCTGGGGCAGTTCCGCAATTTTGAAAAGGCTATACCGATTCTATTTAGAAAAGCTACGTGTTCTGTCTAAAAAACACTTGGACGTAAAATTCAACGACTGTCAGCATGGCATGTGAGAGTACGTATCCATTGAAGGTTTTCTGCTCACCTGTTGGTACATTTGGTAGAACTCCTTCACAATGTTGAGGCCTACGAACGCCAGGACAATGACGGATGTGAGAGCAACCATGGTGGCCTGCGTATCATGTTAGAAGAAAATTTTAGTGCAGCTTTGTTTGAAAACAAAACAAAAAAAAATATTCTCAAAGGCAACATTTTTTTCTCGTTCAATACATAGCCATCAGTTTAGCAATCCTTACATATTAAGCAGGTGAAAATGACCTATACTTAACAGCATGCCTTAGTTTTTGAACTAAGAGGAAAAGTAAATATTTCCCTTCCCGAATGTAACGTGAGCACGCTGCGTGACTGCTACATAAGGTTCGCTTCTATAGAACGATGTAAACCGAAACGATATGGCATCCAGAATATTTATGTTGAAGTTCCTAACAACCAGTGCTTTTAATCAAGGAACCCTTCGCATCAGAATTTGCCGTCACGTTATTTCAAGGTTGAACCTATTATTTCCTGCTACACGTTATGAAAGTCGGGGGTAGCTAAAGAAACGTAACGATTTCATTTCCAATCATAAATTTATCAGTGGAATGGAGAAAATAAGACATTCTCACTAACGTGACTAGCAACTAAAGGCACTGGTCCCGTCCGTAAAATATTCAGTAAATACACTTAAGGCAAGTTACTTGCCGGAATGAAAAAGTACAACCCTTTGCGTGGGCGCAAATCAGCTGCAGTTGTTTTTAAGTGAATTGAAGTTCTCTCTTATGAGGTGTTTGCGTGTATGTTGCACATCAGGCAATCAATATTCGGACCTTATCGCAACAAAAGGACGAAAGCTAAGAGTTTTGTTTGATTTGTAGGGTTTAACATCCCAGAGCGACACAGACGCCGTAGTGGAGGGCTCTGGAAATTTGGACCACCTGAGGTTAGCTCGTAACAATACGTCGTCAAAGCGGATTCGAGGTTTAATCTTTGTTTATTGACGCAGCGCTTCAGTGCATCGACATCTGTCTTCATCAAGAACTGAGTAAGGGAAGCCACCGCGCACCGGAGTTTCATTCGACTATTTGTTATTACACCCTCTCATACAGCAAAAACCATTGACCCATTTTTGTAGTATGTTCGCAATGCACTGCTCCTGCGACGTTGTTAAGCCAGTACCAGTAATAGGACATAGTTTATGCAGCCTCCCAAGCACACGTTAGTTACATATAATGCAAACTAGAAGTTATAAAAACTAGAGCTCATACTTCTTAAATAATGCTTTAATACAATGCCTCGACGAAGTCATATGCACATCAACGGTGACTTTGGACTGGACAAATCACATTCAAACTACGTGCGCTAAAGCGTCATTCAAACTACATGCGTTAAAGCATGTCGCCTTTCACACCTTTTTCCCAGAAGCCCCGAATAGAACATTGTACCTCTCTAATATCAGGCCGGTGTTAGAATACGCGTGCAAGATTCGTCCCGGCCATCTACGACTACAAAATTACAGGTTATCAAAATCACAGAAAGTCTAGGTCGGAAATTGACCTCCGCAAGCAGGAAAACTTTCCGGTTAACGCTTAGCGCGGTTAGCGCTAGAGGAGTCGCTGGAGAAAGATTTGATGTTGGGAAAGGTTGAGGGTCGCCGGAGAAGGGGTAGGCAGCGAACGCGATGGTTAGATGGCATTCTCGAGGCATTGCAGATGAAGCTATGTGATGTTAAGAAGATAGTGAGAGACCGGAAAGCGTGGCGTGACATGGTCCATAGGGTCACGAAGAGTCGGACACGACTGAACGCCTGAACTGAACTGAACAACGGTAACGTAGGAATCGATAGAACACATAATAAAAACAACCTAATTATCAGTTTATTAAATGAGAAAAGAAAAATAAAAGTCGCTTAAATGCCATAAAGTTTTTATTTTTTCCGCGCTCAAATTCAGATTGGAATTTACTCCCGGATTAGGTCGTACCTGCGCCCAATTTTTCACCTGCCATATAGAATATTATATGAATCTGCTTTGCATTACAGGCAGTGTACTTTATTGTGAAACTGAGCTACAATTTTTTGTTGTTTGTCATTTACACTTGGAATTGAATGTGCTTCCATTTTATTGGTTAAAACGCCAGATTTATTTTTTTGTGCTTTAGAACTGATTGTATGCTTTCGCTTCCGCCTGTCGGTTTGTTTTATTATTATGTTTGCAATTAACCCCCCTACGATAATGTCTAGCGGGCTCTGTAGGTAATTGTAATAAATACTTAAATAAATACAAAACGTTCACCAGAGGCCCATTATACCAAGATTAAACCAGCTATCCTTCTTGGCTTTTGCGCTGTGTAGCTTGCTGTTTCCACTCACCTCCGTTTTGGAAGTACCATAGAACGTTGACGACGTCGCCCACAACAACAACGCTTGGAGAATATTCGGCTAGTGGGGCTAGTAATAGTTCCTGAATAAAATTCGAAATTACGGAGATTCTTTTTGAATGTACTCACGGTTGATGGGTGCACGAAAGCGGTGGCGAGGTCTTCTGACGTCACTTGCGTGAAATTTCCCCTGTCAGGCTTCTCGGCCATTAGCTGAACAGCATTCGTCGTTAAGAAGGCGAGAAACACGGTGTACACGGCGAGGTTTAACATGTGAAAATACATCCCATATGAGTTCCTGGAAAAAGAAACGATACTAAGTTGTTGAAACAGAAATCGCTAGGCACATCATAAAAAGCGCATTTAGGCATTTTATATATGCCTAAAAGCAACACGCCTCAGAGTTCAGAAATTGCATAAAATCGGCCAGCACTTGTACCTTTTTGCATTACACTTTGCTTGTGGACATAGCATATGCTTTACAAGCATCCATGCCGTGTAACAGCAGTTGGTTGTGACGAGATTTTACGGAACGGTTTTTTTAAGGAAACAGTTATAGAAGCAAAGTTGCACGTGTTCAAAAATGAAATCTTGAAAAGCATTACTTGTTCACCAGGTCTATAAATGACTTTATACATGAGATGCCAAGTTATAAAAATCCTTGTTATACTGCTCATAACTCTATTAACTGATATTTTATCCGGAAGCAAAACTAGTGCGGCGTGTCCTAATTACTTTTTGTATAATATAACGCGGGATAATTGACTGGCTGGTCTACGTCAAATAGTGCACCGATAGATTTGAAAGCGTTTGGCGAAAAGTTAGATTTACCTGCGATAAATATAGTTGTCATGAATCGCCCGCACTTAGTCCGTAAGAAAACGGCTGCCCTGTTGTCTTTACGCAAGCCAGATAGCTACGGCTTACATTTTATTTTATTACTTCTGAATGACGACATAAGCCTTCATAAGACGAGATATATGTTTGAAAAAAGCACTCGCGTCCTCAAATTAAGAATGCGAAACATCAAACGAATGCTTTATGGGGTTCGATTAATTTCTTTTAGGTGACTCTAGAGCGCAATTCGCCATTAGTAAAAACGAAAAACACATGCTACTTGAAATATTTGTAACGTGCCTGATCAGCTACATAGCAAATTCTTGACAACATGGCTACTTTGAGAGATTCACTGCACCACTTTGCAAATCTGCGAAACAGATACCTCAATGGTGTTATTTCAATTTCTCCAAGTTGCAGCCTCACGTGAGTCTAATCTTATTACAGTGTGGATGTAGGCCGATTGTGTCAAATTGTGAATAAATATACTTCGCGTGGTGGCTTTTTGGAGTACTCAGACATGCATATCAGCATCCTGCTGGGAGAGACTCTTAAAGCAGAGCTCTTTTATGTGTTACAGATCAGAAAGTTATGAATTGTACTGTTTAAAATTTAGGGACACCGTACTTTTTAAACTGAGCAATATTGGTGTCTACCCTGCACTCTATCCCTTGACTATATTATATTTCTCTCTTCTTTGTTTTGGAACTTACCATTTGGTCTCTAGATACTTGACACACAGAGGATGGGACAGTAGTTCTTCGCGGCCATACCTCACCATTATCTGGGTGGGCGAAAAATAAGGGAAGAGAAATTAAGATGCATACACTGACGGCTACATCTTTCCTTACATTCATCACAGGAAGGGGTTGATCAGTTTCAGGTACAATGTCGCCAACACCTTCTGTGTTCTGAAGGGCTTGAAAGCTATGTTTTACCTGAAAGAAAAATATGTCAACATTAAACCAGATTATGGAAACATATAAAAAAATGAAGTATTATTCGATCCCCAAGATACATAAAAGAAATTTGAGCTTACATAATAGGAAGTGGAATCGTGGCTGTATTTGGATTTGGTAATCCCTCTGTCCAAAACAGCCTGAAAAATGAAAAGCAGCTGAATGGGACAAGAATTTGAGCCTTCTTGCTTACAATATACAGTCTCCTTGTTAACAATAATGAAATCGTGAATCAAGTTTTTAGCCACTGATATTGTGAGATCTCAGATAAGCCAAAAAGATAACACAATGATATTGTAGGCGCACTTATCAATATCCCTCAAAGAAAACAAGCGTGCCACAACGATGGGAGATCTAATATCGACCGTTTCTTTAGTGCACCTGGTTCCGTAAAAACGCGGAAAAAGTGCGAAATTTGCAAGCGCTGTGCTTGAGATATAAACACTTGGCTTGCGACGTTCTTTTGCTGAAGGACGTCTAACGAAACTCAAAATTCTCACTGCGAAACTCTCTGAAAACAGCAAGAACACGAAGAAAATAGCGAGTTATAAAGCTAGTAATAAATTGGCAACCAGTACTTTCAGTGCTGTCGGCTACTCCCACAAGGAATGCCACCTCGTTAATGAGCATTGCTAAGACCGTGACTAAATTCAAATTGGTAGTACCCGTGAATGTGAATGGCTCATTAAAAATCACTAAGGAATCGTGTGTTTTGTGGGGAGATTAAAGCTTGTCTTTTGATGAGAGTGATAATGATTAAAAAGTGATTTGTGATAATATCTTGTTAATAGGGAAGCAATACTAATATTTGTCCAGCTCTAAGAAAGGAGCACATAATGTAGCAGGACTCACCATCATGACCTCCGGCATGACAGCCGTAAGTCCTTCTACGAGGCACGTGTACCGCTTTGTTCGACAACTCATCACTTCTTCACTCCTGCAGAAGGATAAAATGCGATATCACTTATGAAGCCTTTTTTCAGATAGGAACACCCATTCCAGTCTACTTTCTAAGTGTGCTGTACATTGAAAAAAAAAAAAAAACAATATTCCTGAGAACACTTAAGCCTCCATACGTGCCGCAATGCGATAGCATTTCTCTCCTGGGAATGTAGTGGCGCCACCACTGTTGCTATGGCAACGTCTGGCATGTTTATATGAGAATTTAGTGGAGTGGTGCCATCTACATGAAGCTGATATGACGTCAGACATTCTGTGACAAACTGACTTTGACTAACCATACCATGACTATGACTGATCATGCCTATCTCTAATACTGTGACTAATCATGACTGACTAGTCAAATCATATTAGCATGTTTAATTATCACTGAATAATTTTATTACTATCAATATCTAGATGAGTGACACGTGCGAAGGGCATTTTCGTGTCACAGTTACTGGTGACCAGGCAAGAAATGCTTCCGCATTAATACTGATTGTGCACAGCACTAGGCTTGCGTTCTTTTTAATCTTGCCCGTACAAAACCGAGGACCACTTCGTTACCAAGACTGAGACTCGTGATCCCAAAATACCTTTATCCAGACGGCAGTACTTGCGGTACGTAGAATTGCTCTTGGCATAAAGTGGACATCCGGCTTATGCTGAACTGGCATAACTTAATATTTCGTGGCTCAACCTAAGCATTGCAAGCTAGAAAATTTGCATATCAATGAGGGCTCAACAGCCAATGCTTTGTTTCCGTCAATTTATTATTGCGACTTTGCAAATTTTCTTACCATTCCCTCTTCTGCTTTCAGGGTAGAACGAGAGAAAGAAGATGGCTACATAGTGTAAAAGAGCACTGAGGAAGAGTAGAGGGTGAGCTACCATTCGCAAGTCGAGCCAGCGTTTCGACTAGTGGCAACAAGCTCACTTGTCGAAACGTTGGCTCGACTTGCGAAATCAGGGTCCCCCTATACCGGTAAAACAGGAGAGGATGACAGAGCACAGAACAAGGGTATAGGGGAAAGTTGATTTCGCAATTCGAGCCAACGTTTCGACAAGTCCGCTTGCCCTATACCCTTGTTCAGCGCTCTTTCATCCTCTCCTGCTTTACCACTCCCATTTAAAACATTGAGTGATCAAAACGATCAGAAGGTGTTTTGCTACTCGTAAAACTCACCTCCCTTTTTTTAATTATCAGAGATATTAAAAAAATAAAAAGCTTTTTTTCTTTTGTGAATAATTTCAAAGCCATCCTTTTGAACGGCTCGCACGGATAGTTGACGCTAAGGACACATGGAATTCTGACCTGGACGGATGAGTGACCATCACCATGGCCACCTCGCTGTGCTTGTAGTGCAGCGCGTAGTCTATGGGCGTGAAGTCCTGCTCATTGTGCGATATCTTGCAGTTGAGACTGAGGAGGAGGGATGCCGTATTCGACTTGTTGTGCATGGCAGCCAGGTGCAGCGCCGTGTTCTGCGCTCGAAAGAACGATGTCAAATTTCAGAAACACCATCCCATGATATTACCTCTTCCGCCTTCTGTCCTATCACTAGATTCATGAGAGACCGTACCAAAACGCCAGAAAGCGTGTGCATCAAAGTTTGGATCTGCTCCAAAGATTGATATTGCATACGCGCCAAATTCATCCTGGCTTCCATGGCTACGGAGGGCTTATTATGGAGAGGGTGCGTTATGCGTCGCAAGTACCAGGATAACGTCCGATGCCCGAGTTTCAACACAGACGCCAAGATAACGATTTCTGCTCTGATAGTTTCGCTCAAAAAAAAATCATTGTGTAGGAGCATCGCCCTGAGGGCTGTGAAGGCATCCGTATCGTCATGGTAATATATATAGCAAGGGCGTGTCGCAAGTGAGGCTATGAGATCAGGAGTGGAGGTTTGATGTGATAATAAGAGTTAAAGTCTGTATGACGTGATAAGAAGTGTCGATAGGTATGAGAATAAGAAAACACTATAAAGAGATGGAAGTGTACAAATTTGCAAGAAAAAAAAGATAAGCAGTCTTTTTACAGGCAACAGATTGTTGCACGTAGAGAGAACAGTCAAATGCTAAGAATTTGCGCAGTAAAGAGTTGCGTTTCCTGGCGACATAATATATGCAGTAAATTGATAAAATTTGTGTCACATGGTGCCTTCATGTCGATGTGCGACACTTGACGAATAGAAACATAGCATAGCGCGGCAAACGACGTAAGTTAAATGTGAATTTAACGTCTTCGCCAACTGTACCTGCTTATTGAATTTTTGCTCTGTTAGTTGCGCTTTCGTAATTTCATGTTCTCTCTCGTCACATTTGGTGATTTGACTCAACTCCAGCATGCCTTCCATGACATACGGACTCTGCTGCGTTTGAGGTTTACATTCTGAAGCTGAAAGTCGTTCAACAACTTCGCTCTCTTCTAACAGCGCGACCGAACCATTATGTTAACAATCCTGCATATACAGTGTGCACTTCGTCGCTTTTATATCAGTGGTAGGGAAAAAAGATACGCAATAATTTACCACTCGCAAAGTACCGCCGGTTGTAACTGCCTCCAGTGTGGAATGAATGCCAGCGAAGGTTTTGCTTAACAGCTGCAACACGCGTTGGCTATGTGTGCCACCCGTGAGATACGCGTCGTAGCAGCTGCGTAGCCCAACGCGCGAATGAATTCTAATTTTCAGAGGAACGAACAAACGCGGCGCATTGCACACATGGAGCTCCTGCCAGCGTAGACCGACCATAGGTCCGACGGCTCCCGCGCATTAGCCTAACAGACATGTTTCCGCACCTAATCACCCCTTCTCCGGAACAAGGCGCTTTCAGGAAGCAAGAAACAGAACAAACACCGGCAGTTGTGATGAATCACTTGTTTTACGAGGCACCGATGTCGCATTGTCTCATTGCTGACAATTTCGGTGTTTCCAGCAATGGCCGGTTGTTCTGTTGGAAACCTTCGCATGTACGTCGCAGTTTGTTTAGTGTCGGACACTACATTTCTCCGACCAATAAATAATTTATAAATGTGACCTCGACCCTATTTTGATAAGTTCGTGTTGCACCCAACTAAATGTTTTTCTTTTACGTTTATAATTTGCCATTTCTCACTCCATTAAAGAAAGCGAAAGAACCATTTAACTTGCTGACTTTAGTATTGCGGGGGGAAGCCAATTATTCAACATAATCAGAAGAAGGAATGATAAGAATTGTTTCGAAATACTTTGCACGCGTTTTATTTGATAGCTCTGCGTGTAGAAGTATGCTGAAATATTTTTGTTTTGTATGTCTGTTTTGGAAATAAAGCACCTTCATTTTTTTAGGCCATTTGCGCTCAGGACTGGTAAATCGCAAAATGGATACGAAACTGCGCGTGATGAACGCACTGAACGACGAAATTGGCAGATGGCGTCCAAGTGCTCAAACCGTGAATTCTTTGCGGATTATATATAGGGCGAAGCGCGCACTGTGAAATCGAATGACGCGTTCTGGTACTCCCTCCAAAGTGCGCGTTGAGCTGCCTGTCAATTCCAGCCCGCTCGGTCGTGCTATAGAAAGCGAATCATTCTTTTTGTTCTCATCAATTTCTGTGACAAGAAATTTGCTTTCTTTCAGATGTATATATTGTGAAACAGATACGCTTTTCAGACTAAAGAAAGAGTGGTTCTATTTCGAGTGGCAGTCGTCCCAGGTTAACAAGCTACGGTCTGCCAGGGTAGATCCTTTTGGTAATCTTTGTGAAGTGCTATTCATTTACATACCATATGGAAATGCGCTGGAAAATTACGGGTTTACTCTCACATGTTCCGGTAGTCTGGTGCAGCCTATCTAATGATTTTTATACGTTAAAAATGCTGTCTGAGAGATGCATCGAGTTGCCAGCAATGGATTAAACTAGCACAGTTGCTAGTTGCTGTGAAAATGAAGTTTTAAATTGGAGTTCGACCTCTAATATTTCCTCACTGGGGAGTTTGTGCACTGGTAGAACGCAATTGTAACTCTGCCTAACTTAATCTAATTTCTCTCTCTCTCTCTCTCCTCTTTTTATGCACAGCTTTGCTTTACAGCAACTAAACACGAGAAGGACATTGCGTGTGGGCGTTTCTGCAAACTGCAGTTTTTTGCAGACATCTTGATTTAGAATAAAACTTCGAAGTAACTGCTCCAATATGCAAATCTGTGGCTCTCTTAGCGATGGCAAGCAATTCATATTCTATGTCGTTCTGCAAATTATCATTTTTTTGCGTTTTCGCTGTGTTTATTTTTCATTGCCTTTCTGTGCACACTTCGCCTATGTATCCTGTGTGTTCTTTGTCTGGACCGTATGCATTCAATATAGTTCCACTCCGAGAGAAAAAAATACTCCTCCGAGGCAAATGTAGATAAGCCCTCTGACGTAAGCGCCATATATATACGCCATGTTATTGCATCATTTTTTTTCCGATAGCGCATAACAACAGGAGGACGGAACAAGGGGTGTGTCGTCGTAGTTTTCAGTGTTCAGTTTTCATGTTGCTATGGCCTGATAAAGAAAAGCTATACGTACAGCGTTGGTGAAATTTCTCCAGGCCACAGCGTCCTTCATTAAGCTCATAGCAGAGTAAGCGGAGCGAATGCAAAGCTATAGCAAGGTCAAAGTAGTGAAAAAGAAACTACAACTCATTCTGCGCAGAATATAAGCTTTGGAAATGCTGTAAAGGTCCGGACGCTTGGCGAATAGCGAACCTTATAGTTCGCAAATTTTAACCATCACTATGGGCCTGTTAAATAGGCTGGACATGCGCCGTGACATGACCGAAACTGAAATGACGTCATCAAAATGTTATTCAAATGAAAAAAGCAGTATTCTCTGCTTCGAATTGCAGCTTCGAATTGCTTCGAAATGTACCGCTCTGGTTATAGTTGAAACTGGTTCGTAATGCAATTTTAGATGAACCTTGGACACCCCAATTTTAGAAACGTTCGAAAAAGCGGATGGATTAAACTCCGTCACGCCGACCCCAAAACGCATATACACCAGCGGACACGTTTACGAATTCTTTGCTCAGTGCGTTGAATAAAACATGGCCCATTGGGCGACGGCCGCAAAACGACTTTCACGTGCAGTGCGTGAAGGCATAAAAACGGGGCTTCGCAGTTTCGAACGAGAATTTCGGTTTGAGTGATGAGATCAAGAACGGAAACGAGGATAGGGGGGCTGGGGGGTGCTGCACGAACGTTGCTTTCCACATTCTTGGCACGCGACGCGAGCGTGAGAGAACTTGAGACGGCTTCGAGGGTGGGGAACGTAGCGGTGGCAATTTATTTCCAGCACCGCATCAGCGGAAATATCTTTTTTTTTTTTTTTTTGGCGCATGTGGCAGTCCGTATAGCAAGCAACCGAGTGCGAAACTCTGCGTTTAGGCAAGAGCTTGCTGAGGTCTAAAGATCCCGTGAAGCGTTCAGTAAGGGCGGGCTCCATCAAGAGAGCTCGGATTAACGTCTACGCTCAACGAATAATCATTGTGGACCTCTGATATATCAAACGTGTGAGAAAAACGCGATGATCATTTTGAATTTAAAGCAGCAAAATACTACCCGACACATTTGGGACAAAGACAATTGGTGGCTCAGTGATTGGAGTGCGAGACTGCCGAATCTAAGGACCTGGCATCGAATCCCCGCCAAGGCGGCCGCTTTTCGATTGAGGTGAAAAGCAAGGCGCTCGGATGCTGTGTTTTTTTCAGTGCACGTTTAAGAACCCAGGCGGCAAAAGTTTGCGTAGCCCTAAACTACAAAGCCCCTCATATGCCCAGTCGCTTTGGGACTTCAAACGCTATAAGCCAAACGAAACCAAACAAATGTAGTTCATATATATTTTTATTTAAATATACCCTAGGCAGCATCGCTCCTCAAACAGTGGATGTTAACCAATACACTGAAGGGCGAATCTACTAGACCATCGTTGACTGTATTGTTTTGCGTATTTCAAAATAATTTCCTAGTCAACCAAACTGTGGTGCTGAAAGAAAAACGAGAATAATATTAACATCATTTTTTTTTTCTGTGTGATACCCTCGGTTTTCCATATTAGCCGGCGTCTGTCGTGGTCTGCCAACTTTGACGTCGGAGACACTAAATATGGTCCGTATAGTAATTCTACCCAACTCCAGCCGCAGATCGACCAGTAGGTCTTCCAAGAGGGGCTGCGTGGCTACTATAACCGAGATGCAAAGGTTTGACTGAAGCACAGTGAGGAGCACAAGGGCGTTTCAAAAAAGCTTCTCATAAGGCAAAGCTGGAGCGACATACAAGTTTTGATTAGGCGTTTTCAGGGGAAAGTATGTTCCAAGCAGACAAAAAAAAAAATAGAGAACAGGCGACGGTTATCAACCAGCGAGATGCTCAGGTAACGTCGCGTGGAGAACTTACTAACTGCTAAATTTAGACACCTGGTTACAATTAGAAATGAGTGAATGGCCGTTAAAAATAGCTTCACTACATTTTAAAATTTCGAAGCGTGATTGTCCTTATCCTGTTGCTCTATAAATTATACCCTCCACACTCCAAAAGGCTCACGTTTTCGTACAGGGCGTGGCTTAATTATGCGAGCTCAGAACAATACCACCTGCCCCGCGTCACTATACATGGCACGCTTGTCACGTGACTTTCTGTTTCCCGTCGGTACTGGAGCAGAGCGTTCACGCATTCATCTTCGGGCTTTTTGTTAATAGTGTGTGCAGTTCCAATGTCTATTTTGCCTGAGAAAAGCATGCGGACATACAAAGCGTAGTTTATTATTGCCCTTCTTCAGTGTGCGCTTGTACGCTCTCTGTTAGCTTGATCTTTAACCCTTTAAGCTAGTTTGCACTGATGTAAAGCGATGATACGTGACGGATAGTTCTCAAGAAAAAAAAAAAAACGTGATGCATTTAGTTATAATAGAAAAAGGGAATAAACTTTGCCTTCAACAAGGAGGTCCACAAACTCACCCCGTCCCTGTCAGTTTGGTCGAGCAGGTGAGAATGTACGGCCAGCAGTTGTTCCATGGTATGGGTGAAGCCGTTGGTGACAGCGTAGTGTAGGGGCGTCCTCCCTTTGTGATCCCTGGGTGAATCGGAATCGGAACATATCAGCCAAGAGAAATATGTTATTTTATTTATTTCTGTGGATGTTTCACATGTTATGAACGTGCGCTGTTCCTTATTCTGAACAATTTCAATAAACGCAGGCTCCTGGTTTAACTGTTTCTGGAGACATACGCCCTCTATGCTGATAGTTTTTTTTTTGAAGTGAAGGCAACACTGAAGAGTACTTGCAGGGACCAGTTGGCTCGACACTGCAGACATGAACAGAGTAAAGGAGGGGTTAAAAAGAAACATGACAAAAAGAAAGTGCTGTGACGTCGTCTGCTTTCTTCCTCCTGCATTACTGTTACCTCTTTCTGGTATTTGAGACAATATTGTCTCTACGTAACTAAATTGCTAGTCAATAAATAGACGCATTAAACAGTCGCATTAAGGACAAACAGCTGAGGGTGTAGACGCTGTCCATATAATACAAAAACTATTGCTTAAGGTGTTAGACGTTGTCCATAACTGCACGAAGCATCCGTCCGTTATTAATACAAAAAATAGTGCTTAGGGTGTTAGGGCCGTAAATACGCCTCCTCAGATGCTCAAGGCATAACGCGCCTTAAGCATATGAGCAGGCGTATTTACGGCCGCCAGATTGTTTTCTTTTGGCTGCCATTGATTGTCATGACGATTGTACGCAGTGGTGTACCTCTTCGGATGCGGGCACGGGAAACCACTTGGGAAAGAGGGAGGGGGGGGGGGAGGCGGAGGGCGCAAATCTACGCTTTGTACCGTTATGATGCTACATAAGAGGAAACTTTCGCATCTGTCCAGATTTTTTTAGTTAGACTACCTTTTCATTCAGATAATTTATTGAGAGCGTATACCACACACAGGCTTAAAGCCAAAGCTTTTACGTAGAACTTCGCGGTGCTACCGAACTGCTTTTCAGATTAGTATAGGCGAAATTTGTGCTGCACCTTTCTGAATGTGACTCTGCATGTAATGTTACCCCATGCTTTGTTCATCCCGAGTTAACTGAGCTTCGATTTCGTTCTATTTTCTGCCCTGTCACTCTAAGCCTCTAGCGAGCGTGCAAAAAAAAAAAAAAGAACGGTGCTCCAATTTCTGCGTGCCGTCGTCCGCTAAACAAAGGAAGGCCTTTTCAGGGAAGCCAATATACCTCTGGTGAATCCCGTTGTATGCCCCATTATTGACCCAAGGTTTTCTCGCTTCAAGACGGATGCACTTAAAGAAGCAGTGGATTCTTCGACGAGGTACAGCCTTGGCCATTGACTTCGAGTGGTATTTGTTCGCAAAAGTGAGAACTCTGGAGAAGTTGTTTCCAGGGAAAAATATTTTCATCCTCCACATTTCGCGTGAAAGGTGACGAACCAATAGGACACGAAGGTCCCCCCATTTTTTGCCATGACAAAAAGAAGTCGTGTCAGATGCGATGATGTAGCTAAGACATGAGAAAACACTTCGCCGTAAAGCTCGCTATAGCCGCTCTATTACCAGACACCACGCAATGGTCTCCAGATATGGCTAGAAAAAAAATATTACCAGATGATGGGAAAGATGTACCAGGTTATTTTATCTTTTGTGTCAGATACAAACCATTGAAAACTTTCTGAATTGGCTCACAAACGATGAGATCATCCGTATTTCTTTAAAACGCTTAGTCAACTCAGTGTTTCATCTAGGGATAGAGTTTCTTGCCGTATGTTTGCGCACAGAATGAAAGGCGCGTGACGTAAGCGGGTATTTCCGAAGAAACGACAACTTTATTTTCTCATCGTTTTTGCGGCGCATAGCCGGACAAGGACAAAGAACGAAAGAACAAGTAGGACGCACAGGCGTTGATGCGTCTTACTTGTTCCTCTTTTCTTTGTCTTTGTCCTGGTATACGCGCTGCAAAAACATTGGAAACCCAACTAGCCTGACAGCTTGTCCTCTTCACTTCTTTTTTGCCACTCAGGAAGCAATACCTGCGCATAGTAGTTTGGCAAAGCGGGTGCACATTGTTAAGTAGCCGTCGCTTCAACTGCACTTTTATAGAAGAAAAAAAATAAGCCTTGTTGATCTGCAGAGGCGGCAAAAACAAGCGGTCACTTGTACAGCCGACTCTTTTTACACTTCTTTCTGCTAGTTTAAGACAGTTGCGTTAAGCTTGTCTGGTAAAACCATACTTGCGTTAGGCCAATTTCTTAGAGACCAGATGGCACTTCAACACATCCGACACGCGTTGAGAGATTGAAGAAAATAAGCCGGTCGGCTTTACCATTCCCGGCTTCGGCTCTACAGTGCCGTATATTTCGCACACGCTGTTCTATATCTTCGTATCACTCGTACTGGAGAATGTGGCTGCTACTCGACAAGCATGGCGTCAAGAAAGGAGAACGCCTTTTTTCTCAGCGCTAAAGGTGGCGTGAAAAGCACGAAAACAGGTGATCAGGTTTCAGAGAGTAAGGAGTTATTTTGAGTGGCATCAGCGAAAACCTTCGAAAAGTCGTTCTTGCTGCCTGAAAGGAGTTACTTCAAGAACGCTGTCACTAGCAGGAGCGCAGTTCCATTTCCTGGGCAGGAGGATAAGCCAGAGGATAATAGCCGGTCCTCGCGCGATGTTGCCTGGTGACAAAAAAATCTGTGCCCAGATTTCAACAACAGCCCCGAGAGCTCTATGATACACGAAACTCCCCTGATGACTCTTTCTTTCTGAAGCCTAGGAGTTGAAATTGATTTCATTTGTTGTCGACAACTCGGCTTTGAATAACAGCGCCTGGAACGTGCCGAAGGTTTTGGTCAAAATTTCACCGGCAAGTCTAGAAAATGTACTTGCTTAGTTCAAGAGGGCTGGAGCTCCACTCTCTCAACATTTTATGAATCTAAACAGCGCTTCAGAGATATTTTACAGACAAGGAATCGTAGTAATAATCATAACCATAGATTTGTAGCGTCTGACATAAGCTACAAATTTGGAAATGGATACAAGTAAAGAAGGTAATTAAAACTCCATCTCTGCCAATATTGGCTTGGCTTGTCTAATTCGCCGAGCCATGCGGAGCCGGCACTTGCAGGCTCGCTATTGAGCGCCGCGAGGACTGAGATCCGTCACTGCTGCTTACTTCTTTTGGCCCAGATGCTAAGCCTGTACGTTTTTTATCGACTCTTAGAAAAGGTTCTGCGCAAGACGATATTCTACATGTCCGGTTAAGGTACGCGATCGCCCGTGGTTACCGACCATGCGTCTGTTGCCACCTGTAGCCTCCCATTCCCTCTCTGTATCTCTCTTTTTTTCCGACACTTTTCCTCTTCCCTAAACTTGAAAGGATGATTCCCTTTTCTTCACTTTGACACCTACCCACTCAGTGCCAGGGGGAAAATAAATGAATTGCGTAATAAATTACTATTTTATGGCTGGTACTGTAGATTCCAGGGTTGAATGCAGGATTACGCGGCTTCATCAACCATATGACAGCTTTCGATCGATGTAAGGAATACAAAATTTCCACTGCAAAATTGATGCACGAAATCTTTCAATGCTCTCGTTAACTGGCATCATGTAGGTACTAGCGCGATGGCTCGGTGTATTTGCATTTGATCGTGCTTACTTATCGCCGCTTATGCACGTGGATTTATTAATATTTATTTGCTACGCATGATAGGTCAACATCACCGTGGAAGGGTTTTTTTATCCAGAGTGGTAGCATTTGCAATATTTAATATGCTTGTTTGGTTCGGCAAAAGTCTAAAGATTGTTGCCACTATTTACAGACCTTATACAGAGCAGGAGCTAATAAAAGGATGACGTCTAACGGGGAGTTCTTGCACAGATTTGATTTTAAGGTCCTTTTCAGGCTCATGGTGCGTCGGCACAAAGTGACCGCCAGCGCGTCATCAGGAATTAAATGTTCGCCGTATGAAGATAGATTAAAAAAGGAAAAATGCCTGATATTGATTAATAGAGGTTATAATGAATAATAATGACTAATAACGACTTCTAATGACACATATATGGAACGACAGCTTTTAACGACTACATTTGATTTGTCTACCATTGATTTGCATGACTACTAATAACTTCTAATGACCAAAATTCCTGAAAAAGACTTGTAACGACTACAATTAGTTAGAAATGACTAAAACGCTTAGTTATGAGCAATTATGATTTTTTGACTTCACATGACTGCTAATGACTCGTAATGACCAGTATGTCTAACAACCTGTAACTACTTTAACTGATTATAAATACTAAAATGTTTAGTAAAGAGTCGTACTGCCTCAAATGACCACTAATTACTACTACTACTACTACTACTACTACTACTACTAGGCTTACGCCATTCACCTCTTAAGAGCTTTCTTAAGATAATCTCTAATTTGTTTCCTACATGCAAGTATCCATAGGGGGAAGATTGGCTCAGGAGGAAATAGAGAATCCAATTTCAACTCCTTTTTGCTCGCGTTAAGTTGTTTAGCAGATCTAATGAACTGATGTCGAGCAGACACTGCAGATTGTTGCACTTCGGTTTGCATTGTAGGCATGTCTCGTCGCTGACTCGAACATAGAACGAGCAGCGACTCGTAGCGGTCCAACTGTAAACAGTAGCGAAAAACTGTCCTACGCATGAAAAAGAAACAAGCATTTTGCGACATGACGACTCCGGAAAGATAAAAATTAGTTGTGGTTTAGCTCTGATTAACCCTAATTGAATTGTGAAAGCAGCGGCGGAACCTTCTTTTGCCCGCTACATTATTTCCCTATCACTCCCGATAAGTGTAAGCTACTACGTTATTGGGGACACTTAAGCTCATAATTTTAGGATATGACGCGAGAGCGCAAGCTACCAGCCCACATATAAAGTCAATCTTCAAACTAGCCTTATGAATGTGCCTGCGTGTCGTATAGGGGCAACGACAATGCAAACGGTTCTGGCGAGCTGATTCTGATGTCAATCCTCCCATAGAAAGGAGCTACCCGAGTTGGCAGCTTCTGCCCGCGGCATAGGGGTAACGTGAATTCAAATGTCATGGCAGGTTGATAGAGGAGGTCGGGAAGCAGGGGGTCCACGGACCAAGGACCACGCGACGAGCGGTTAGACCTGGCGTAGTATTGCTTTCGCAATATAAGTGAAATCTTTATGACTGACTGAGCGCTTCGTCGAGGCGGTTGGGCCGTATGCCTTAGAGCTCTAACCTAGAAAGTTTCCCGTTTCGCTATATCTACTACTTTCACTCCTTGGGCCATCATTGACAGGAATAACCATTTGGTTCCCTACCACCACATTGCACAGTCAAGAACAAAAGTTTGCGGGATGCGGATTTGTGGAAAAACATTTATTTCTTCGTTTCCTCGCTAGTTTTTCCTGTGATATTTCTGCTCTGATTGGGGCGTGCATGTCTGCTTGTGATTCAGCACACACTTCATCACCTATCCCAGTCGAAAAAAACTACAGAACTGTGTCAAAAATACGACAAAATATCCTGTAGTTCTGTCGTAACCATCAAATTTTTCTGTAGTTCTGTAGTACTTTTTTGTAGTTCTGTAGTTTTTCTGTACTAAATTTCCGTTGTCTGTAGTTCTGTAGCACGTTTCTGTTGTAACTACATAAACTTCTGATATTACTACAGAATATTCTGTTGTCACAACAGGTTTCCCGTCAAAAAACGCACAGAAATTCTGTCGTAACATCAGAAAATTTTCTGTAGTTTTTTCCGACTGGGATGTTTGCTAGTCACCGAGAAATAAATATTTTGCTACAATATTTGTCCAGGAAACATTTGTCCCTGACCAGACAGGGTCATCCACTTCTAGCTGTAACACGGTCACTGCTTTCAAAGCAACATTACGTCCAACCGTGGTGCATATCGATGCAAAGCGGTACCCGGAAGCGTTGCTTCGCATAGACTGCCAGTTAGCTTTACTGTACGGACAGTTCGAACGTGATGGCGCTTCGAGAGCAGTGACCATGTTATAGCTAGAAGTGGACGCGGCTGTACATGCACTATTGTTGTCAAAGCCAGCGAGTTATTTTATGTTTGTATGCAAAAGTTCGCACGCACGAAAAGTGTCACACGACGGCTGTGCGAGTGTAATTTCGAGCATTAGGTATGACCTAACATGGCCTATACAACGATGAATTTATCGCAGACGTCTCCTGTTTTAGTGGGAATGCTTGCCTTCACGAGGCCTAATCGTTTCACCATTCCCTGCATAGTAGAAATGGCAGGCGCTGCCAACTCGGGCCTCGGAATCAAGATTGCAATGTGAGATCAGAATCCATCCTTCCACGATTCTTGCACCCCTGATTAGACATGCTGCCCCTCGGTCACAAAGGCGAATTTCCAAGACGTGGTTAAAGTTCTATCCATGTCGAACCTTCCAACGTGTGACGCATACATCACGGTCCTGCTGAAGGGCGTGTCTCTAGAAGGCGATGGCGATAAGATAATGACATCTTTTAAATATAACATCTCTACCAAGAGAAAGTACGCCATACTTGCGCTTGCTTTTTCACGTTGTACTGCTTTATCAACGTTAAAACGCTCCAATATTTTCTAACGCGATGGCGTTAAAGGCCCCGCTCACCGAAAGTCCCTTGGCGGAGGACGTCCGCCGGCGTTGGAGTCGTAAACGAAAATTTACGAGGACGGCGCTGCAGGCGGCAGCTTGTAGCTGCCATGGCCAAGCACTAACTGGTTGTAAGGCTTCCTGACATTACATTTGCCAGGAGCTGCCAACTCGAGCCTCTCCTTTCATAAGGGAGAGCAATATCAAAATCCGCCGGCCAGGACCCTTGCATTCAAATTATCCCTAGGCCCCTCAGGCAGATTTGTTGCCGTTAGTTTAAAGCGGGTCTTTGTATATAATCTAAGGTAGAATGTTGGGCGAGTTGGTATATAGGCACGATTGCTTGTCCTGTTCTTTACGTCTCTAGTCGTCGTCTTTTTTTAGCGTAGTGCATTTTTTTAATCGTGTTTTTATATGTGGGCTGGTAGCCTACACTATCACGTCATACCCCTAAAGGTGGAGCCTAAGTGTGCCCCGTAATTGTTTTTCTCGCAGATTCAGCCAGCTCCAATTTAACGCGGGCTTGCCTGAGAAACCACTGGCACACTGAAGGGAACGTATTTCAAAAGATCGCTTACCGCAGAAATAGTTACCCTGTGCGTAGTTCAGACATGCTTGTTAGAACCTGCGAACTTTGTGCTGCAGTTTACTGCGTGAACAGGGCTTACCCCCCCCCCCAAAAAAAAAAAAAATATTCAAGATTTCTGGAGCCAGTTGCAAGTGCCCACCTCAGAGAAACAGGGACGCTGGACCAAGTGCCGCTTGTACCTAGCCTTGTGCAGTGACGACAGGTTTCTAACCAATTATTTCCCGAGGCCAAATCTGATATCTCTATCTTCCAGTGTGCGTGGTTACTTTTAATTTTTTTATTTTTTCATTCATACTGTTATTTTTATTTATTTATTCATACTTTAACCCTTTATATGAAGGTCATTACAGGGAGAGAAACACATACAAGTACAGTTCTCTTCGCTACAATATATTCTATAGAACAGAATTATAGATTTCCACTGTAATGCTCCAAGAATGTGTTAACACCAATCTCAAATTTTTTAAATTCTGCTTGGTCCACAAATTCGCTTGGCAGTTGGTTCCAGATTTTTACTGCATCGGGAAAAAAGGAGTAGCGATATACACCAGTACGTGTAATAATAGGTTGCAATACTTTGCTGTGATGTTTTCGTGGGCAACGCTTTAGAGGACGTGTAACATAGTGTTGTTTCTTAACATTTACTTTATCATTCATTATCAGAAAAAGAAGTTTCAATTTCTGCTTTGTTCTTCTCATTTCTAGTGATTCTAACTGACACTGTTTTAGCATTTCTGTGACCGAGTCAGTGCGCCGGTATTTAGAACATATAAAACGTGCCGAAATCCTTTGCAATCTTTACAGTTTTCGTTTTAAACCCTTTTGATGTGGACTTCACAATGCACTGACCGTAGTGACGACTATGACGGCGGTACACACCTAACACAGATGACGACCGAATAACCTACATAGATCAAATGACCACAAATGATGCCCAATTAAAAGAGGACCAACTTAGCAGTTTCCCTCTCTTCTAAAAAAAAAGACTTATTCTTACACTGTTCAAGTATATTCGTGCACGGATGCCAGCTGAATCAGGAGTTATTTGTTTTTGTTATGATACTTCAATGATGAACAGATCGCGTGCATTGGCTAGACTTGAAACTGTTATTAAGAAGTTTGCTGACAAGATGCGCTTTCTTTAGACATTTTTACCTCACTGTGTCTTTCTAAGCAGCAAAGAATTTACTCCATAACTGCGGTTCGCTGCAGTCCAGTGACCATCCTTTAACCAATTTCTTGCTTGTGTAGTGCAAATATAACAAATGGCGGAACTGTGCAATGACGGCCCCAATAACGCCAGAATCCGCTGAGAGTGGCCTTCGGTCGTGATTTAACGAGCTGTGGTCTTCCCAATGGCTTCGCTTTTTATAATCTTTGAGTATTAGATGTGATATCACACAGAAAATAGCCGTCGTCTAGACCATGGCTCTGAACGTAACGTCGTATAAGCATGCCCATAACTATAAAGAGAGAAGGATATCCTCAATGCCAGCCCCATATCGACGTCGCTGAGAGCGATCGCTCAGTCTTCCTCTGTATGGAACGTTCTGACAGCGGAGCAGATGCATGCACCACAAAAGCGAAACGGACAGGTCTAGTCAGGATGAGAAAACTGGCCGGGGATAACTTGGGGCGATCGGCGCCATATTCATCAGAGCATTATTTGCACGCTGATGACGTCTAGACATCACACAGGCTACACGCACATGGTGAAAAAATACTTCAAATGAAAACACTTGAGGGACACCCGATTGCCATTTGCGGTGACAACGCAATGGCATGAGAACCTCGCGGTGAGCTGCCATACAAGGTCACATGCATCATGCACTACCACACACACGATACATGACTGCGTACACAATGCATCATCGCACAAATATTTTAAACTGATTTTATTCTTTTATCTTCTCGTGGCAGCCTCTGCATAGGTCCCTCCCTCTTCAACCCTGGGTTAAGAAAGCAGAATTTCCCTCCATCCATTCTGGCACCTGTCACCTTGACAGCTAGTTTATCCGTTTAGTACACTTGGCACGTGGCGATCGTGCGAAAACAGCGATGCCGCCTTTCGCTGCAATGAGGTCTATAGGCTAGCACAAAATATGACGTAGTTTCCAACCACGTTAGAATGATTGACACCACAGGAATGCCAATTAATCTTGAAGAGTAACCATAAAGCTTGAAAATATAACTAGGGCTTCTACGACTGGCATGAAAAGGAATTTAAATGGAGCATCAATGAAAGAAGCATGAAAGCAGCGTCCATTAAAGACCAGAACTCAGTTTATAATATTCTTACAAATATAAAAAAAAAGGTATATAGCCAGGAGCCCGCGAGATATCGTGAAAGGTGTAAGCATTATAACGCAATCATATTGAAAAAGCACTCTTCTTTTGGATTTTGGTCGGTCTTTTGAGGAACGCTATGACCCACGGACGACATCTCCTTTTGAAAAATTAACGCAGATGCCAAAAATGTATGGCTTGTCGACAGACAGTACACAAAATTTACCATCAGAAAACATGTACGTATAGAATTAATATATGCCAACCATCTTTTTTGTCACTTTTTGAATATGTGCGTGACGAGGTCCAAGGACAAGCACATGGTGGATCTGATCGGACGCACCTGTGCAGCAGGGCACCTTTGACCAGGAGAAGGTGTACCACCCTTGTGTGGCCATTCTGCGACGCTATGTGGAGCGGGGTCTTGCCCTCGCCGTCCATCTCGTTGATGATGAGGTGGCCCTTCTTGCTCTCCAGCAAGTGGCGAACCGTGTTGTACCGACCATACCTAATCCACGTAGAAAAAGAAAACACAGGTGTTACGAATACTCACACTGGTGTCTTACACTAGGCAAACTGATAATTTTGTTTTCACTCCCTTTTTCATTTTACAAAATGTCGGCTGCCTCGATTGTTGAATAATTTAATCATCGCGCATGTGCAAGCGGATAGCTTTAGGTAAGATCCGTCCCGGCTACGCCTGTCTTACGTGATGGGGAACGATCGAAAAGAACGCTGTTGTGTAGCTGCGATGTCAGCCATAACTACAGATAAACCCCAATAGATCGATGTTTATTCCGCAACTGGACTCACCGCGGCGTGTTTGATAGGGGAGTAATTATTTTGTAAGTAGGGTAAAGGAGTGAACAAATCCCTTAATTGCCTCATTGTTAGAATGGGAGAAAGAAAACAAATACACAAAATGAAAGCGCACTAGACATGGTAGCCTCAGTTTGTAAGCCGAGCCAACGTTGTCGATACATTTGCTTAGCTTGCGAGCTGAGGCTATCCCTCAACCCTTGCCTAGTGTTTGTTCGCACATTGCCTTTTTTAGTCATGAATACATTCTGAATTCGATGCTTGGCGAAGTTAAAAAAGAATGTGTTGTACTAAATCTGAAGGTGCACATTTCGATGGAGGAGAAATACAAAAGACACGACGTACTCAGCGATGCCATTGCAATTTATGGAACCTCAGGGGACCTAAATTTTGCAAAACCTTCCCCTGCGGAGTTCCTCCTAGCTAGCGCGCCCTTGGAGACTAAAACTCCCGACATACCACATGCTAAGCTTCATGATAATAGACAGGCAGTAGACTTATTACTTGGCCACATGTGTCGCCTGGCGTAGGCAAGAAGTTAACTGGTATGTCTATATTTCATTCAAAGGCTCACGTCGCGTTCGTATCATTATCACCAGTCACGTCTTCTCTCCCGACCACCCCTCCCCTCCTGTGCGGCGACCACCGCATTGTGCTTTTCTTTTTTTTCTTTTTTTTGCACGTACGCTCCTGTTCCTGATATGTGCATGCGTTCCGTGTTAAAGCCGTTAAAGCCGCCTTTTACTTTCTCATAAGGTCGTCCTCTATCAGTATGCAGAATGAAGTGCCTTGTTTCGTGAATGTAGATCAATGTTTAGACACGTTTATTAGTAGAATTTAAAGCTTTTGATCTTGCTACGAGACACAAAACAAATAAATAAAAAATGAAAAATATGAGCACAGAGAACATGTAGCAGATCTAGACAATTGCCTCCGGAGGGATATTGCCCTCGCCTTCTAATGCAGTTAGTTTCGAATTTCCAGAAGAAAGTTTTGTGCACAAAAAAAGAATCCAAAATGGCAATGCTCTTGTTGCTACTATGATTTCTGTCGACAAGCAGATTTTCAAGAGAACGGCCTTGGAGTAATACCTGCGACGTTTTACGTACCAGAAGGTATAGTAGGATCTTCTCATGATTCACTACTAAAATCGAGAAACTTGGATTGAAAGTTTCGCTCCACCGTTAGGAACGATTGCGTCGTTACGCAGAGTCAATTGAAAATCACAGCATTATCTATAAGTGATATCGTGCTCATTAAACACACATACGACAATACCACCTTAGAAATCGTCTACGGTTTTCTTATCTTTATATTATATTAAAAAACAGAGCATAAGGGTGCTTTCATTGTAAAAGATTAGTATCTGACTCTGTATGCAGCATATGCAAAATTTTTGGGGAAGTTCCTCGACACGCAAAGGCCGTACCTAATGAAACTGAAATTGCTTCCTCGTGACGTACCTTGCGGCAAAGTGTAGGGGCGACTGATTGTCGTTGTTTTTGAGATTGACGATGGCTCCGAAATGCAGCAGGCTCTCAATTGTTTTCAGCTGACCGTTTCGAGACGCGTAATGCATGGCGGTGCACCCATGAATGTCCCGCTCGTTTAGCAGCTGGGCGAAGTCTTTCAACCGCTGAAAAAAAAAAAAGAAAAAAAAAGATCAGAAAAAATTGAGGTCGCGAAACGGGCTTGTGATTTGCCAACGAAATGGAGAAAAAAGTTCACTAGTACATTCTTTTTCAAGCTCTAAAACTATGAGACAAAGCTGGTTAGCGGCGTCCTGTAATAAAAGCCATTTATAAACCATGTAGAGACGCAAAGGTCTCGTCCCCTGTAAGGAGTTTCCGATGCAGTCATTTCTAAAAACACCGAAATCAGGCTGGACGCTTAGAGAGTAATAATTATAACACATTCCAATGAGATACAATTCCAAGCTGGGCGCGAAAACAATAACCGCTAAAGAAAATATTTAAGGCTGAAACTATTCCATCGTACCTTTCTTAATTGAACATAGAACGTTATAGGCGTAACAACATGTTCGAACCACCTTACGTCTCCACCAGCCACGATCACGATTGCTACAAGAAGGTGTGTGAATACGACTTAAGACCGAATAGCTTTGCCAAATCTTTTTGTTTTCAATAACAAATAATTACAATGTTTAATTTCCACTATCGAACAGTGTACTTGTGTTCTCGTTTTGATATAAATGTTCGCTCCGTTTGTCAATGCAAATGATCAAATCTTTTGGCTTTCGGCAGCACTGAAAGATTAAATTCATTGCCTGAAGAACAGGTTACCACCCCGTCTGGTGCCTTCATACACCACCGATTTATTTTGGGCGCAATATATGTTGATTCATCATTATCTATTCCAACTAACTGCAATCTCTATTTTTGGCTGTGCGACAGCGTGATATTGCTTTCGTTTGTATTAAACCGTTCGCTGCCTTTGGTAACTTTAATTATTGTTTGCTTTCAAGCAGATGCCAACTCCGTTTCTTGCATGTGAATGATTACCATAATTTGTCAAAGCTTACCATTCTGTGATAATTGCGAGAGTTCAACGCAAAGATTATGCAAGCAAATAAATAATAGTTCCGACATCGAAATTATTATTTTGTAAGCCAGTCTGTAATTTCTATTCACTCGATTTATTCGCTGTTGCACATCACTCTCGCATCACAAGCAGTGCGGATATCGGAACAGGTGGAGTTAACCGTATGCTTGAGACCGAAGCGAACAAGCATTAAAACTGTGTTTTTAGAAATTGCAAGCTGTTCAAGCAATAAATGTGAGAATTACGCAATGATATAATGTCAACTCTGAGGCTAATGAGCTTTGATGTGTTGTTCAAGAAAGTGCCTTCACATCGTCTGTGGGTGTCTGAAATATATATCGAAAAAAAAAAAAAACCTAATAGGTCTGAATTGTTAGCTACTGGGTCTGAATCGTTAAGCATGCTTGAACGGGCGGTAGAATTCGTCCACCGGGCTATAATACACCGTTAACCTGCGCAATTCACGCGGCACTTTCGTTAAGTTTCGGCAGTTTCTAGTTACCTATGTTTTTCTTAAAGTCAGCGATGCGCATCGCCAAGGGGAGTTTATGTATTCATTAATTTGGCAAAAGCAAAAAGTGATATTTGGTGTAGTTCATGCTTTGTTGTTAATGCGAAGCGCCAGCCCGGCGTTCATGGCTGTGTTCTTAGGTACGCCGGCTTAAAAGTACGACTGATTTTTTGGGTCACTGGAATGATTTTTGGCCAATGAAAAGCTCACATTGCACAGAAGTAGGCTTAAACGTTTATTTCCATATTGCACACTACTTTTATGCTCATTTTGACCACGTAAATGAAGAGCATTCATTCGAGCTGATGAGGACTTATTCCGGTTCTAATTTTTTGTCACCTACAAGCTCAGATGATGTCGGCCAGTAAATGCGGTGATC
This sequence comes from Amblyomma maculatum, assembly GCA_023969395.1. Lineage (NCBI taxonomy): Eukaryota > Metazoa > Arthropoda > Arachnida > Ixodida > Ixodidae > Amblyomma > Amblyomma maculatum. The sequence goes on along the minus strand of JAJIZL010015940.1, from coordinate 7,560 downwards.
AAATCATCACCAGAAGAGAGGATATTTGCAACGTGACTTTTGATTGCCAATAAGACTTCACAATAATGTTCATCGCAGTATTTTCCGTGATAAGGAACTGTTTTAAAAAGGTCGCATTATTATGCAGTCGTCTGATTCGTGTGCCGGAAGCAGCTTCGACGACGCCATTCTTCCGGTGCTCAGTGAAACTTAGAGAATACACGATCTCGAACAGAACACAGCAGTGACGAATGACAACTGCTGTTCTTTATGACTTGTGACAATAATGAAAGAACATTCCAGCTCGGTTCGCCTTATACATTGCAAGCATAGCATTTCGCCTGTCGCAGTGCGAGTTCTTTGTTGCGTCTGCAATCGATCGCTGGGTCAGGAACGGCTGTCAAGCTCAACTCCCGAAGAATGGCGTCTGGGTAAGGATGTACGCCTGTCACTCACGCCATAATGCATGCACTGCTGTAAAAGCATTTTGCGACGCGACGAAGTACAAGTCTGATCTGTTTCCCTTCATTTGTTCTTGCGCTTGAAGTAGAAACCACAATAGATGGCACTGCTTCTTTCTTCATTTTTTTGTTTTCTCTTTACTCTTGCATGGTCAGGCAGCGTTATACCGAACAGTTTCAAGAACAGTTCCGGAATAATCCCCCACCGTCACTCATGTCCACTTCTTCTATGAGAAAAAACATAGTTTTGAGCATTATCGAAGCATTTGCTAACTTTGAACACACGGAAACAAAAAACAAAGCTAATAAAATTATCCTTTTCCTTACTTCCGGCGTTGTGCTGTTTGAATAATTCGCATTATAACCCACGTATCATTGCTGTGTCTAGACTGTTCAACCCGAGGCCATGTCATTTTTGTATAACGAAGTCTTTATTTATTTCTAAAAAAAAAAGAGAAAACTTTTGCAACAAGGACGATGTGTTGCAGTATGATGACCGTAAGCATTCGCGTCCTGAATGTAGGGACAGAGGAATCATTATTTGTTACATTTCTGCGCCCTAATTTTGCGAAGGTTCTTTGCAGGCTCAATGCTTATCCCGCAGTTAGTAGAGAATGCATTTATGCGAACTTAGTATGAGCCGTATGTGGTGGAGTAAAGATCCAAATGACGTCAGCATGTTGCCGCTAGCTAAATACGAAAACCAGACTCTTTTCACCATTTTGGCGAGAAGTCGACAGCGGCATCGTGGGCACGTACCTCATTGATCTCCCCATAAAAGTCATCTAGCAGACCTCCGCTGAGCACGATGTGATGCAGCAGGTTCCGGCGCAGGTTGTCTTTCACGCTGAGGTCGGCGTCCAACCTGAGCAACGCCGTGACAGTCTTCCAGGCGCCGCGCGCCGCCGCCAGCAGAATGACCGTGCGGCCCTCTTTGTCAGTGGCGCTCATGCTAGCGCCCTGCGTTCACGGATAAAAAATAAGATGGTCTCTTAGATGTCTCTTAATAGGAGAACGGCGAAAAGCCTATCATCGAATGCCTAGTTTCGTAGCTCGTAGCGTGATGACTCATGTCTAGTCATTATTGACATCACCACTCGCAGCTAGGCATTTTTACGCATTCCCAATCAGTTACGGTTATTTAGGGTCGCCGTTTGACATATTGGTCGTTTCGTAGTCATGATGAGTCATGCCTAGTCAGTGTAGTCATTACCACTCATAGCTAAGCATTTTTACTCATTTCCATTCAGTGGCGGTCATTACAAGTCGTTGTTTGGCATATTGGTCGTTTCGTAGTCATTAGCAGTCAAGATTAGTCATGCCTAGTCACTGTAGTCATGATCATTCATTGGCAAGCATTTTACTCATTTCATGTCAAACCGGCGCACACAAAACACGGAAGACACAGAGAAGAACCACACAAACAGGAGTGCATCCGTGTTGTTCTTTTCTGTGTCTACGTGTTTTATGAGCGCCGTTTCCAATCAGTTTCCAACTTCCAGTTAGCTGTGGTCATTGCAAGTCGTAGTTTAACATACTGTTCATATAAGTAATTTTTATTAATCAGTAATCATCATTATCACTATATTGGTGTCTATTTGTAACTTTTATTTGTTACCTATCACCATCGATCTTATTTATTCTTAATCTCCCTCCACACGTCCTCTATTTGCGAGTGACACATCAGCCCACAGATGCGACGCAAAAATGACTCACAGCTCTCTCTCTCAGATTTGCGCTCCCTGAGCCTAGGAAGGCTTTCGCCTTATAGTTCGGGCATGAGGGGGGGGGGGGGCAGGGGCGTGATGAGGCAGCAAGACGTTTTCCCCGCACTTCGAACTATTTTAGAATCTATGATCTTTAGTAGATCACTAGGGACAAATTGAACTGGGCCCAAAAGAACAGAATGTGTCGCGTTGTAGTGACAAATATGTCCCTGTCATTACAGAGAGCCTGCAAATGTAAAGACTCAAATAAAAATATTAGGCAGGCGTTGCTTCCACCTGACCGTTTTGGCGAGCCAAGGCAATGAACGCCGAGACATCCTAATGCTGGCCCCACAGTCTGAAACAAACCTCACCTCCCGCGTAGTCTGCGAACACGGTATCCAAATTATACTGGACGTCGTCTATTATAACTACGCAGCTACGACTAACATTTTTTACTCAATATTTTTTAGCAATCAACACACTTGATGCTTTTGAAAGAGCGTCCAGTTAGCCACAAAAGCCTACGGTACTAAACAAAAAAAAGAAAGGGTGGGGGGGGGGGGGAAGGTGTCTTCAGTTCCTTTTCAAGATACATCAAACACATAAGTGAATTTTACATTTCTTCTTTACCACTTGTCGTTAGCCAGCATGTAAAGGTGAGAGCTTTTTTTATTTTGTTAACATATGCTACAGAAAAGACACTATTTACGCTAAACTCAGTGCAGTATGACAGTACTCGCTCAAGCCTACACTTTCCTATACCATAGCCTCCTCTATATTTTTAAATGAGGAAGCTATGCCTACACCTGTCTGCTAGTTTTCGTTTCCCTAATCGATATCAAGAGGACAGGAATACGCTTCTTCCCGAGGGTCCGCTTTCTCCACCTTCCCTGCAATTTCATTTCTTTAGTTTCATCGCATGCAGTATACCTGTAAAAAAAAAAAAAACGACAGCGCATTCTCATCGCCCCGCAAAGAGTGTGTCCGAGACCAATGGTAAGGCCCGCAGTACCTCTGAGACGAGGTACTCCACCAGCTCGACGTGGTCAAACATGGCGGCGCAGTGAAGCGGCGTCATCTGTTGGGCGTCACTGCAGGTGAGGCAGTGGACTCGCTGGTCGGGCTGTCGCTCGAACATGAGCCGTACTATGTCCATCGCCCCCTGTGAGCAGGCCAGATGGACTGGGGTGGACAGATCGTGTTGCTGGGTGCTGATGAGGGCACCGCTTTCTAGGCACAGCTGGACCGCCTGTAATAAACGCCATAAAAGACCCGCCGTGGTAAGACTGGAGATTTCGAGGACACCTAAATGGTGCCTGCCGTGTAATCTCGGGTGGCTGAAGAACGGCATTCTTTATCAAAATTTTGAAATTAATATTTCCACACAGTACAACCGTTAAAAGGCGCTCTGTAGCTGTTCTCGCTATCATTTCAAGACTTTCGTTCAGTGAAGTGCCGGTTAAGAAAACATGCTGTGCTTACAGTTTATTGGTGTCATCTAGTGTCTTTCCTTTTTTTTTTTTTCTTTTTGCACAGCGCAAATACGGGCGCGTATTAAGTGCCAGATTTCTGTTGTAGTTGTGAAATTGTTGTTAGATTTCCGTTGTTAAATGATATAGGAATGCAAAGGAACCATATGAAGAACAGCGGTGAGATATTTTCTTTACAAATAAGTCATCCCTTTACAAGTCGTGAATGGCATCTTTCAACCGCATAATCTTTGAGATCGAACTTCACATCGTGTGCTTAACCTACCATACTGAATCATTTACCACTGTCCTCTTACCAGCATGCATGTAAGAACTGCGGCTATAGGCTGGCGTTGTTAGTAATATTAATGGGTTCCTCATTTTACCTCCGAAATGGATTTCAGTTTCAGATAAGCTGACTGGCATTTCCAGTAAGGTAGCTTTCATTTTACAGAAAATAAGGTCCACTGCTGAAAGTCTGGCAAGTCTGGCAAGTCTGGCAAGTCTGGCAGGCCCGCTGGATGAAATTGAGCACTTTAAGTAGGATGCTAATAAATAATATATTACGTTTTTCGAGATCATTCTCTACGATTTCACTCGGAGACACCACATAATTCATAATTCTGCATTTACAGTTCGAAATAGTTAAGCTACCAACGCTCCACTGTTGAATGCTTGGTCAGACTTTGTTTCGACTGCAAGTATTCGTACTATTGCAAAATTGGTATTTTAGGAAAATAAATTGAGGCCGATACTTGTAATTTTCTGTAAAAAATATTCACCTGTTTCTCATCTCAAATTCAAAGGGTGGCATCATTCATCAGCCCCGCTCAATGCGAATTGCTCCAAGTCTGTGTTTGATGTGGTCTGCACGACGGCTTCAGAGTGCGTTCATATAACTTGTTATCTGTGTCATGCAGTCGTTATTTGAACCCTGTCAACAAACTGCAAACTCCATGGCTCGAATAATTGGCTCTGTCGTAGGATTAAAGTATTCTTGTCAAGGAGGGGCTACTTTACAGTGAAAATAATGTTTATATTTGCGAATGTGCCTTAATTGACAATTCATCTACTGCGACGTCCCAAAACATTTTTACAAGCAAATATTGCAGACGTCAATATTTGCTCTTTTTTTGTTATCTTTCATGCTAGGCCAGACCGTCATTCTCTTCCCGGCCCCTCTTCAGTTAAAATAATGTTTATAGTAGTGCCTTAATTGACAAGCATGTACTGCGACATGCCAGAACGTTTTTAAAAGCAAGCTTTGCTGACACCAATATTTGTTTACTTTTCTTATCTTTGACGCTAGGCCAGATCGCCATTTCCTTCACGTCGGCGGTTACTATTTTGTATTATTTACTGAAGCACCTATTTCCGGTTGAGTGGTGGGGAAAAACGTTAAACGTTTAAATCTGTTTATCTGAATAAGGAACGCGCCTTTTACACCAAGACATAAACCGACTACAGAGCCGAAAAATCAACTTTGGAGAGTGACAAGAGCAGCTAATATTGTTAGTATTGCTGTCTATTTAAAGGCGTAAATGTTTTTAATCTAGCTAGGCGCCACAGTCATATTTCCTCACCTTTATGTCTCCAGCATGGACGGCAGAGTGGAGCGGCACGTTCCCGTCGGCGTCGTAGAGTTTCATCATCTCAGCTCTAGAGTAGCCGCTGGACTCGCCTGAAAGGGTAATGCCAGAAACCAAGACAAAGAAATTAAATACGCGGTCGATTCCACAGTCTTTCCCGCCGAAGCTGCATTTCGCAAGAATCCTTCTTTCCGGCTACTCCTTATTCACCCTGCTCTCTTCTCTCATTGGCGACTGCCATCTCCGACGTCAGCTTTAATATGTAAACGCTATTATTTGTCCCTGGTCCCCGCACTGAAGGCGGAGCTGACCGCTCAAAAGTATGTAAAAAAAAAAGGAAAACTAATCATTGATCGCTGTTACAAAATATGGGGCTCTTATCGTCATTGCTCTAGTCTGGAAACTCTGGGTTAGGAATAATGGGAACGAAATAACGAGAATAAGATCCGGCAGGTGATGCCGTCGCATCCTAGGTACGCCGAAATCAGATCCAGGTGAGCATATCGTCCTGGCTAATCTCAGATGTGCCGTAACGAGGACAAAGCACGAAAGGCTCCGCCGATGAAACGTGCTGAAGACCGGGGCATTTCTCCATCTAATGCATTATGTAAGCTTATATAAGCCGTGCCAGCTGTTCAGGCTTACATAAATCCAAAGCGTAGAAGAACAGGTCTCCGCTTCCACATCAGCGAATCGCGTCCTTGGAATGGCATATGCCAGGGGCTGTACAGCGTAAGAAGGTGTTCAAGGCAGGCACAGTGCTCAGGTATAGTCCTGACAACCTGGAATGCCATGTTTGCTTCCGTTTGCTGGCTGTTAATCACAGAAAGAATTCCAATTCCAAAGCTAGGATTCACACAGGGCGCAGGACTAATCATTAAATGAATGAAAACCTACTTAACGAATCGATCTCAACTTGTAGAATTTACCTGCGAACAGTCCACACTAACTGAAGTCACTTATGGTGTATGCCAGGAAAGTATTCTAGCGCCAACTTAGTTTTTATCTAAATCTACCATTTACCTGCTAGTGTTACTGACAATTTGAGGCTTTTTGCGGATGATTGTATCCTGTAACATAGAATTAATTCAACAGAGGGTCACGTAACACTTAACAAAGCATTAACATCTGTATAGGAATAGTGCACTAACGGCAAATGAATATTGATATAACAAAACGGCAATCTTACGAGATACAAGAAAACACCACATCTCTGAATTTTCATGCACGCTAGTCAATGTTCCATGTACTGCAGTCACACAGCACAAATGTCTTGGTTTAGTCACATCAGCCAATCTTAAATGGGACTCTCACGTAAACTTCGTTACGTCATCAGCTCAAAAACAAGTCTTTTTTTTCTCGAGTGACGCCTTCGAGATGCGCAATCAGACAATAAATTAGTTTCTTATAAGACTTTCGCGAGACCCGTAGTTGAATATGCAAATGTAGCTTGTTTCTATTTTCTGATGCATTAATAAAGAAACTAGAGGGAAGCCAAAGAAAAGCTGCGAGATCTATTTATGACAAGTACAATCAGACTCCTCTACAAAACTAATAAATAAGCAGGAATACGCACGCTAGAATACCGCCTGAGTCTTACACGACAGTAACCACTATATCAACTAATTCAACACACGAGAAACATAGGTCCCTCAAGGTATATCGCATTATCAGAAAACAGAGTGACGCGACATAAACATTCACAATCACTAAAAGAATATTGTTTCAACAAAGATTGTTTTAAATAGTGTTTTTGTTTTCGTTAGGAATTAGAGATTGGAATAACTGACTACCGTGCGTTACTAATTCAACCTTTGAAACTTTATTGCACTCATGTGAAACAAAACTACTGGATTTGTAATGCGAAGTTTAACACTATTTTGTACTAATTCCCTTCTTTATCTTGACTCATATATCATGAAAACAGTTATCTTAAAATGTACGATGCATCTTGTTTTGTTAGGTTTCTTTTTTGGTATTCTAATGCTATGTGCTAACCTATTATTAATGTTATTATCTGAACGATTTGTACCACATCAATTTGCCCCGCTCTATGCACTGTAATTTGTTGTATTTTTTTGCTTGTGCCCTTTCTGTAATGATCCCGAATGAGATGGCAACATTTCTAAATAAGCAATTAAATAATTTCGTAGTATTAAACGCATGTGCGGCATTTGCCAAACGTGTACCGACTACGACATATTCTATTGGTGCGTCTAGTGTGCCTTGTTCGTTGTTTCATACTAATAGTATGCTCTAAATTACTATAGGTCCAGGGGTAGAACGAGAGAAAGAAGATGGCTACACAGTATGACAGAACAGTGAACAAGGGTAGAGGGGGAGCCTCAATTCG
>JAJIZL010015938.1:0-13743 GCA_023969395.1 Amblyomma maculatum | reverse complement strand
TTGGCATGCAGGCAGTGAAAAAAATTACAAGAATGCTTGTCCTGTGGTTGCGCACCACGAAACACGCACGTTTGTGTTTCGTTTATTTACTTCGATATTTCTCTCTACCGTGTGTCGGGCCGGACTTTTCGGCGCGTACTAATAGGCGTTCCAGTACCCGGTAACGTTCACCGGACGTATGCGTACAAGTTCATTTTTCACTTCTGCATGTTGCTCAAACCTTTCGTTTTTAATCGTTATGCGAACTCAGACTAAGAATTTTTATGAATACACGTGTTCTGTGTCATGCTCCCTCCTCTCCAAACGCTTTTGAGCAACCGTCTACAGCGGAAGCAAAGCATAATTACCACCTTATCCAGAACGAGCACGTGAGAACGGTACGCGGTATGCATGCCAATATTGACCGCTGCTGTTTGCACTCTGTGCTCTACGGGATACAAAAGGTCATAGCATTTTCAATTTACTCCAAGTAGATGCGTCTCTGGGGGCGCACTGGCACTCGGTGCGCTATAGCGTGTCTCAATGCCCTCTCTTGTTCGGTAGCTGAGCGCGTCACCTCGCACGGCTGTGTACTCCATTCGGATCACCTGGTTCAAGCGGAGATACGTCTTTTATACATGACTAGTGATTCAATCAAACACCAAAAGAAAAGTATCTTTGGCGGTTATATTTACTTGCTCATTGGGCCGTCTGCAAAAATTCGAAAGTGGTAGTCTGTATAGTTTGCAGAGCGAGAACCCTTTTTTCACGACGGCATGGGCAATTCTGGGGCAGATATCAGGAGCAGCGCTCATAATCTCTACGCACAATTCCATGCGCCTTTTTTTCCCACGTTTTCGCCGTGTGTTGCAGTCTCAATAAAACGACCTCTATGAAACACACTGTTTAGAAATTAGAACACAAATACTGGTTGTTGTACCACGAATGCTCCATATGGAAGACACCCGTCCACAACACCCCACGTTGTTATATCACCTTCGCAATGCCTCCGTAACGATTTCCCGGTGCCACAATCCTCGAATGTCCAAAGCCCTGTATCAGAATCTCTGTGCAAGAAGCACCTGGTACTCTCATTCTATAATAATAGAGTAGATCGTTGAGCTAGCTGGTGTAACATGTGCGGGTTGAGATCAATATAGTTGCCAGTGCAGCGCTTTCCTTGTGTCTGTGTGTGCCTCTTCTGTCGATGAGCCGATGAATGGATAAAAGTACAGAAAGGGCGCTTTGAGAGGCGACTGAACATTCGGCTATTTTCTAGGCTCTTTCCAAGCGCTTTCTCACAGCGCATGTGGACACTGTACATCACAGTGGGTAGTCCCGGCAATCCCAGCGCGACAGGGATATGCGATAGGACGGTCGGCGGGGGAAGGGGGGGGGGGGTCGTCGGCAGCGGGAGGGGATGCGGCTCGTAGACAGTATTTTGCTCTTGCACATGGATTGGCACGGGCCGACGCGTCGACGTAGTACATAGCGAATCAAGCAACAGATGCTATGTATTGCCATAGTTCATGACGTCGTGATTCCTGTACTTCTTTTCCTGAATAAATTTAGTTGGGATTTGTTTTACAATGCTTTATTAATGTCATCCTGTGTGATCGACTGTTAGGCTACGCTAAGCTCTGAATATCGTGTGGCAATATGTGCAGTGTTCCAAGTTGGTCTTCTCATTGCAGTGCAGTGCTCGTAGTCTATAAGGCGCTTGGTGTAACCCCGAAAAATCTGACAAAGTTCTTATGGCCACGGAGTAGTGCGTGCACCCGTGAGCGAACGATGGTGAGCCTTTGATTGTATTTCGAGCAGAAGACCTCCATGCCCCGACTGCTCCTTGCCAGACAGTCCCGCGTAGTGCCGCCCCACGTGCGTTACCAAGGAATGCGTTCAATCATCCTCCTCCCTCTTGCTGGCATCCAGGGTTGCTGTGTTTAGTGCTCTGAGCGTTTTTTTTTAGGTGACAATACATGACACGCACGCTCGTGCAAGCACTGCTTATGCGTACACGTGTTTTGCGCCCAGGTGCACTGTCGTTTATGCCGGGGCTATTCGCTCGCACAAAGGTCCTGAACATGGTCATCGCATACCATTTGCGCCCCTGCATTGTGTGCTAACAGTGGACGATCGCCTGCAGTGCTAAGCGGCCAACCTTCACGTGCAATCGCTGAGGGGCTTCGCACCATTTTGTGCTTTTCTGAATATACTTCTGGCCCTGTACTTTCTCCCTCACGAATTCATGTTTCACTAGGCGCTTCAGGCTCGGATAGCAAGTGGCATGGCTAGCAAAAAAAGAACCGAATACGCAGAATCTTCGGGTAAATTTACATGTCTCGGGCGTGCTTTCCGGCTGGCGACAAATGTGCAAATTTATCAAAATGAAGACATGCCTTGACAGATTGCAGGTTACTTGGACGACATGTTCCCAGTCCACCTAGCTCTTTCAGGCGAGCTCATCTCAGATGCGTACAGTAAAACAGTAGAACACTGCCTTGCATTCTGGCTGATAAAGTGAGGTTCTTCAGCCGTGCGCGCTGGTAGCCAGTGGCATTTCTCGCAAAATATAGAGATTATGTGTTTGACAATGAGTGCTACGGATGCCGCCACGTTATGCTGCATGGTGGGCTGGCAAAAGGCTCCCACGGGACATCACACATATGATCCATCGTTTAGATGTAATGTGCGTCATTCGACTCTTAAATATTGGTCGAAAAAGGAATACGCCAGTGGACCACAGGAAATAGTTAGTTTCGGCCGGCGGTATCCAGCGGTTGTCTCGTTCACATCTTTGTTGGTGCGTGCTAGGTTCCCTAGAGCTTGCAGTGGCACACGTGCGCCTGTTCGAAGAGCACCGTTTTGAATATAGCTTCTCAGCCGCTACAAGAAACTCGACTGCAAAAGGACGACGTCGCACAAGGAGTACAGATGAAAAAAAAATCCTTTACGATAGGCCGATGGGTATGTTTCGCTGGGCTAGATTCGCCAATACTCGCGGACATCAGAAATGTAGCTTGCAGGAGATGTGTGTACACGTATACCGGTTTTCCGGACCACTCCTGCTCGCGCTCGCTCGTCCACAGGGGTGGGGACAATAGCGGCCACCTCGCCTGCATGTCTAGGTTTGTACATCTTGGGCAAGCTAAATCTCTCTATTGTGCCTGTAATGATAGGGCTAGGCAGGAAGGAGAACAGACTAGCTCATTCAGCTCCCTCTTCATCCCACTGCACCCCTTGTGCGAACATTACATACATCAGCAGAGAGACAAAGGCATACATGCTTCCCTTTCCTACCTAGCTGTGAATTGTTTTCTTCCTGTGTTATGCATACATCAGGGTTCGTGTTCAGTATTACTACAACATAACTTAAACGACTTACTCCTCACATGAAATATTTGGGTAGAGGCAGCAACAGAATGCTCCATTCACTTCCGGTAATGTTTGTTTCTATAAGCAAAACATAGCACATAACTTGGGGAAGCCATTAATTGCAACATCTGCTGAATTCGTAAACACGACCTTGAAGAGACACCACTGCGCATTGCATGATGGTCGCCAGCAAGGAAATAAGTGGACACAGGTACATCACGTGCGAGATGTATTAGAAATTGGAAAAAAAGCTAGTGCACACAAATACATTTATCTGCTCTCCGTACTTCTCAATCATTCACGCTACATTATGTAGGCGAAGTGACCCGACAACGTAAACAGACTAAGTAAGACATGAAAATCCGTCTGATGCTGAAATGAGCGTGGGCAGTAATGTTGCAGATTGTCACGAAATCGGCGCCCATTTTCATCAAGCCGGCACGGCGCGAGGCCCGCGCGGCGTGGCGTGGCAAGCATGTAGAGAAAGCCCCCTTCCCCGCGCGGGAGAGCGCGTAGCTTTGTACGCGTTGCCGTCACCCTCTTTTCCATTGCCCGGGGAGGACGGTGATTCATCGGACTGGAATCAGCCAGAAAATTCTAGCATCCTCTATGGGACCTAGCCAATGACGACGCGCGGCTCGACGGGAGGAGAAGAGGGAGCTACAACCAGCGAAGCTATGTGTGTGTGCGCGCTAGCTTTGGTGCGTGTTAACAAACAGACGCGGCGCGCCCTATTTAAAGCGACCGCGCCGCTTGTTGAGTCAGTCAGTCATTCAGTTCGTCAGCGTTTTGCTACGTGATCGCCTGCGCTTCGGCTGGACTCCCGGGGATCACCCGCTGCTGTGGCAAGCCCACGGACTTTCAAGGGAGCGGCGCTCGTCTCGTATGGCGGCCACATCGTGACTCTTGAGGCGTCGGACTGCAACAGTGCCCGGTAAACAATTTGGTGTTTGTTTATGTAACTCTCTCGTATTTGATCTATTGTAAAGCCTCTACGTTATTGGATACCTGTGTAATTGCATGCTTAGCGTTTGTATTCTGTGAATCTCTCGTCTATGTATTTCAAGTGATCTTGTGTATTCCTTTGTATCGTCTCTTGCTGTGCATAAATTGTGTTTTGTTTGTTACTTCTGACTCCGATCCTTTCTCTGGTTTGAACCGGCGACCGCTGGGCACCAAACGACCACCCCCTTCTGTCACCACGCCACGCAGGTCGAGGGCATCTCCTTTGCGACCGGAACAGCTACCCCCACTCACTCAAAGGGTGTCTGGGAGTGTGCGCACCGTTAAGGGCGCATCGTTAATAATACCCCCTTAATTATTAACGGGTGACACAGATGCATAAAATGTACAACTCAAGAGCCATTGGCGTATGAAAAAATCCAATCTTCCACTGTAAAGGTGAGGTGATAGACTAGTATTCTGTGCTGCCACATTACAAGAAAGCACACCATGCATGGTGAAACAAAGGAATTTGGGGGGCAATGATGCAATGCTTGCTTCAGTGTGTCATCAGTTTGCCATGAGAGAGCTTGACTGCAAACAGGTGAATCCTAATGAATATGCAGCGATAACAAAAAAGGCATGGTGAGCAAATTATAGTGCTATTAGATGAATATGATTTCCAAGGCGTATGGAACAAGCTGGCCACTCTCAAAGGATGGGAGAGAAAACAAGAAAATAATGGGCATGTAAAAGGAGGACCTCGTGTCAAACACAATTCAGCTCGTTTGGAATAAAAAACACAACATAAGATACTGAACATATGCTGCCTTGCAATCTAGAATAAAAGCAAAATCTAGAACAATCTACAATAAAAGCAAAGCGGACGGAGCGAAACTGCGGGTTCATTATGCGAGTGGGTTCATTATGCGAGTAAGTAAAGTATGCGAGTAATTACGGTACGTGCATGAAGATAACAACACTACAAAATGGGACGAAGAATGAAAAAGCAGGCTTACCTCATACGGCTGTAGCGATAAAGATCTGAGGTGCGCCCGTTGCTTCCGCGATGTTCTGCAAGCCGGTTGGCGACTCCCACTCATGGCTTTACAATAATACTGCCGTCGTAGTGATTCAAGCCAGGCGACAATACTCACCGCACCTCGCACTAACACTCATCTCACAAACAACAATGCAAATGTCAACAAGCAAAACGCAAATGAAAAACGCTTCACAGCACAAAAGTAGTTATACCGCGGAGAGATGACTGGCTTCAATACTTTGAAGGAGTGTAGTCACGCGCGCTTCTCCTGGCAATTGAATGAACTCACACTTTTGTTGCTTTTACCTAGAAGGCGCTAGCAGTAAAAAGCCTTTAATGACCGAATACGGGTGCAAATACTAATTATCACCATGGTTTGTGCTTCTTATTTTAACTTTATTTTACAGTAATACAATATATAAAAAAAGTCAACTCAAACAAGGCTCATGTTGTTGAGTATGACGGCCTTCTCGACTGAATGTCGTATAGGAAAAATTGATTATATTTGAAGGCTCAGTATAATCGTGCTAATTGTATAAAGCGCAATTCACGCTTATATGGACCAAGAACTACTATTCTAGTTTCGCCATGCATGATTCCTAGGCTGTAGAATGAGCGGTTTTTCTGGTCAAGGTATGCGATGTAAGGCAGTATTACGGAAATCTTCAAATTGGAAAGGTAATAAAAAACGAACTAGCGAATAAATTTCGATGAAACTTCGTACACTGAACTATTAAAGCACAGATATTCGTGCCCAAAATAGCCAAACTTTACCTTATTTAAAAGGCTGCCGATCAAATACTGATTAAATTAAAAGAATTTTGCTTCATAAAAGCTGAGATAAATACCCATTCTATGTGTAGGCCAAAGGAAACTGTTCTAAGTGCAGCAGTTTCTTCAGCAAATTAATCCGAAGTAGGGTATATCAACGACGATAGCGAATTTGTCATCTGCAATACCATCTCTCATACAGTTGATAACGTTGGCACACTAAAGCAGCGCACATCATTTGACAGAGCGCATATTAAGCTTCCGAATGTTGCCTACCATTGTGATGTTCGAAAAAGAACAGCGCGCAGAATGCTCACGCAAGCATTGCCTTAGATGGCACATTCGCGCTGCCATAGTGGGACACCCGCCCTTGTGACATGCGCTTGGTAAGGTGCATTTCGACATGTGCAAAAATTCTTCACATCGAGTCTTAGCATGTCTGCTTATGTCATCATGCCACAATGTAAATTATTACAGCAGGTTTTTATCAAGGTAGCTTATACCTCATTGTGACTTATGCCTCACCTCGAAAGCTAAAGTTGCTTCGACAGTGCATTTCACACGATTGGCACAAAAGTTTTGTTCGTTAGTATAGAGCTTTAGATGCATGGATTGCTATACTATTTAATGCAGTTGAATTTGGCCTTTGAAATATTACATTTATATTGTATTGTATGTTGTCACTTGCCCAGGATTTTAGTTCAATATGTGCTATGCTTTCCAATTTAGGGCACATATCAATGGTGCTCATGGCAGTTGTTGACAGCACTGAAAGTACATCCTCGTTGATGTCGGTGCAGAAGGCCGGCTCTGTGATGGTGGAACTTTAAGAAATGTGACTTTGGTAGCGACCTTAATGATGGCATTCTTACATCCCTAGGTTTGGGAAACTGCCCAAGTCATGAACCGTTGCACCGCATGCCTTCGTCGGTGACGAGGCATTCCAGCTGCCCATTAATTTCATGCGGCCGTACCCGTCAAGGTGCCTAAATTAGCAGAAGCGGATCTTCAATTACAGAATTAACAGAGCAAGGTATAAATTAGCATTGTTTGATCTTACTTTATGAAACATAATTGTAATCAGGTTATAGAAAGAGGTGTAATTTGCAAATTTCTCACTTTATCAAAACTTGAAATTAGATATTTTTCAATAGTCTCCATGGTTAGTCCCCAAGCATCTGTGCAAAAGTAATTAGAATAATTATTGTAAAAACCAGTGTCCTCCAGCACCTTCCAGTGTGAAGCCAGTATGGTTTTCACACTGCTTTTGGCTGGGGATGCTAGAAATCAGACACTGATAGAAAATGCTGGCAAAGCAGCGTGCACATGCTGGAGCCACGCTTGTCCTAGTATCATTTTGGAAATGGTTGGAAGGTTTGAAACTGGAAGCCTAGACATATGTAAAATGAATAATGTGGTCTCGGTAAGCATTGTTTGAACTCATTGCACACCTGGATAAAGAATGAAGACAGCTTCCTTTCGAGCATTTAGGTCGGAAAGTTGGACTTTCATAAGAAACCACAGGCTTCCAACAAGACCTTCACATTAGTGAGCATGCCCTTGCACCAGCCAAGTTGAAACAGCAGAACAAAAAACTACAAAAGAACAGCCTTTCTTTAAGGTATAGCACCAGGACGCTGGCACCAGTGGTGCTGGCTCTTGCCAGTGGGTTAGAAGCCAGAAGTTCGAATAAATGTATTTTTATAGTATCATATTCCCTTGACTGTATCTGTATACGCCTGTCTGCATGTATTTAAATATATGTTTGCTGAACATGGTAAGCTTTTCACTGTACTATGGGCTGAATTGGTCTTCTTTTTTTGAGAAGGTGTGCTGAAAATGCTTTCAGCATAACTGCAGCAAGGTGGCGAGTACTATTGCGGACTATCCCACGGCGCCTCGAGAATGTTGACTATGTTGTCAAAGCCGCTTGTGTATTGCACAACTTCCTAACTGTGAGACATCCTCGAGCGTACTTGTTCACAGACAGAGAGGACGCATTTGGGAACGCATCCAAGGGGCATTTGGGGGTGGTTCGAAGCCCCGGAACTTCTCACTTGCTCCAACCCATGCCAGAAACCACCATTCTGATGCCGCTGCAGCCAAAGATTTGCTTGCTGCCTACTTCTACAGCGCTGTTGGCGAAGTCTCCTGGCAGTGGCAACAACCAGGAGTCTCGATGGATGCTGCATTGAAACGAGTGCCAAACGAGTAGCCTCATGCGTGCTAACAAAGGTAACATGCTTAAGCATATAAAGATGTACTACTCTAACTTGTGCCTTCTACTTACAGGCTTTGCTATTTGGGAACTCAGTTGTGGTAGTACAGTCGAGCCCACTTTGTTATGGTTACAAAGCAAAGTATTACCTGTTTCCTATAGCAAAATCTGTTCACTACAATGATTTCTTGTTGCATTATTGCTAACAGCAGACAACACCAACTGGAGCCACCAGTAAGGGGAAAAGCTGGCGGTTCTAGTGGAAATTCGAGCATCCACAGCAGACTGCACACCAAGCACATATCATTTCACGTGAGGCTCTTCAACACCTTAGGATTAGCCGAATTATGCGTACTAATGTAGAGAAAAGAGCCCGCATATCTTTCTTTTTTTTTGCTATAAGCAACGTGCAATGAAGCTTGCTGTGTCGATCGCCACGCCGGAACACATATCCTAGCGAGAAGAGCAAATACTTATGAGGCGACTTTTTAGCATTTTGGGGCATTTTCACGCCGCCTGCACGAGCTTGCAGGATAATAATGCACGCACTGTCGAAGCTTTGCGTGGCGTGTGTCGGATAACTGCACTAGATCCAGAGGTCTCGGCAAGGACGTTATCTGTCAAACGCGTATTTATAATGCTGCTGATCATGCTCGGTCGTTTGTCGCGAACCAAATTGCTAACAGCAGCATTTTTGAGTCACGCTTCAGGACAATTGCAGTGCTTTCTATGCAGTGCAGGTTCCCTATGTGCAGTACCTATTTCTCTGCGACGAAAATCTTCGATAGCTTCGTGTACAGCAAGCAAAGCTGATAGGCTATGGATTTTCTCTAAACCAGGTAACAAGTTCCTGTCAGGCTTAAGTGCTTGAATATTCATGTATATTGTGTTTCTATTGCAATAAGCTGACAGGAAGTGAAGTAGCAGGAATCCATGAGCATAGTAGGGCCAAAGTTTTGAGCAGGCCAGAAAAGCTTTGGGTTGATGAAGTTTGCATGCATGCATGCATGGCTTAAAAAAAGCAATAAATGCTCCGCATGAAAAAGTTGGGCAGGATGAGAATTGCCATCCAATTTAGATTTATTGATTGAAAGTATGCTCTTTGTTTGCATGCCATGTCTTTTACAAAAGAAGAGGAAATTATTCTTGGAAATTAGCATTGCTCTTAGCATCATTAAAGTTATCTGTTAAGGGCACATTGGGGCTGGCTGCTTTAACTGTGTACACGTATTTAGCATGTTACTTTCATGGACTGTTGTTTTGCATCATGGCGTTCCTGCAAGCTTGTGTAGGGATTTTAATGCATTTATGTTTCTTGAAACACTTCTAATGGTTTTAGCCATATTAGTGCTGCCTTTGCACTAGAGATAATTGATTTTTTTTCACAGAAACAAAGCAGCTATTCGTGCTTTTTTCATATTCTGTGTATCAGATGAAAAGTCAGTTAAATGTTCAAGCAAAACTCATTCACTCATATGTGGGAATGCGTATCTATATGCCCACTTTTTATTGGGACAGGTCCTGGAACAGTTCCAGGATGCGGATTTGTTCTGCCGCCGATAGCCTTCTTAGTCTTTTTGCTACAGATAGAGCGAAAAGGTCGCATAAATCATGCTCATTGCTTATTGTTTGGTGTGCTTCTGTCAGTTTCCCAACATGGCTGGCTAATTTGGCATCGTCAGCCTTATATGGTCGTTTTTTATGTCTCTTTTCTCTCCAAAGCTATGCTCAGACTTTTGTTTCTCACCGCCTATCCATTTTTGGCCAAGAACAGGCATGCAACATGTTTCTGGCTACAAAAATTTGTTATGTTTTACAGGTAATCCATTGCGCAAGGAATTACATCCAAAGTTTTCACCGAATGTTTGAGACGTTCATATGGCAGTCCAGTTTTGAGCCGATGCCGCGCGATAACTTATTCAGGCCTCTTTCTGCTGGCGTACTAGGTTTGACACATCTCTATGTCAGACAGTTTCTTGTTTCTTTTTTCCGTAGTACCTACTGTGAAGTTCGGTGAAGTTTCGGGCCAATCGGTTTCTCGCACAGAGCTTACGACCCGAGGTATATAGGTTAAGATGTGCACCTGCCCGTGTTGAAGGGTTACTAAATTGGTGGAACCACACATGCATGACCAAGGTGCGGTGACAGCTCTATTGTACGCGTCTTTCCCTCTGCTCATGTGCATACAACCTTTGTGGGGTAGCAGGTGTGCGGTCGCTGACCAGCGCGCGATGAGGCGCAATGGGTCATTGGTTTGGTTTGGCAAAACTTTATTTCCCACAGTAGGGGTCCTGGAGGACACTCGGCTAGGCGCCAGGTGTAGAGGGCAGCTCCCACGTCGGAACAGAGAGCCCGAAGCTCTCCGCCGCCACGCGGGCCTCCTGGACAGCCCGAAGCTGATCATGTAGTGAAGCACTTTTTAAAACTTTGTCCCAACGTTCCTTGTCTTTGGCGTAGGCGTCGCTCGATGCACAACCACACAGCATATGGTTTAAGTCTACACGGTCATTGCACCGTTCACACACATGTTGTCCGTCGTAGTCTGGGTCAATGTGCTTCATGCGCCAGGGGTTGGGGTATGAGTTCGTTTGGAGCAGGCGTAACGTGACTGATTGGCTGCGGGTTAATTTCTTATCCGGGAGGGGAAATGCTCGTCTGCCTAGATAAAAGTGCTTAGTGAGCTCGTTGTACGTGAATAATTGATCTCTGTACTCTGTATGTGGAGTAGCAGGGGAAACCGGAGGGACGCGGTCGATGAGTCCTCGCGCCGCCTCGTGTGCGATCTCATGGAGGTTCCGCAGGCCGCCCCCTTAGCTGCCCATATGTGCCGGGAACCATACGATGGAGTGATCGGTGATGTTGCTTCCGCCTAAGATCCGTAGCGTCGTCTTGTCTATCCCGCCCTTGGCGAAAGCTCGAGTGGCTGCTCTAGAGTCGCTGTATACAGTTGTGAAGTCCGAGTCTTTTAGGGCTAGTGCTATCGCTGCTTGTTCAGCTACCTCTGGCTTCTTGGTGTAAAGTGTGAGTGAGTTGCGCGTAAGCCCGTGTCCGTCGACTACTACTACCGAGTAGGCATGCTTTCCCGGTATGTACGCTGCATCCACGAAAGCTGTCTGGTCGGGGAACTGTGCCGCGTCCGCAGCGAGGGCTTTGGCGCGGGCGAGCCTTCTTCCTTGATTGTGGATCGGGTGTACGTTTCTTGGGAAGGGGGACACTTTGGTCGCTTCTCGCACGACTTTAGGTAACTGCAGGACGTTGTCCTTTTCTACTATGGTGTTCAGGCCGAGCCTAACGAGAATCTCTCTGTCCGCTTTGGTGCTTGATAGGCGTGCAATCTGTGCCGTGTGCTGTGCCTCGATGATTTCGGCAAGGGTATTGTGCACTCCTAGCTGTAAGAGTAGTTCAGTGGAGGCATTATCGGGGAGCCCCAACGCTGTCTTGAAAGCTCGGCGTATGTGTACCTCAAGCCTTCTCTGATGTTCCTTTTTCCAGTTGAGCATTGCAGCCACGTATGTGATGTGACAGAGTACAAAAGCATGGACCATTTGAATAGCGTTGTCCTCGCTCAGTCCCCTGTGCCTATTCATGATGCGCCGAAACATCCGGATCGCGTTTGCAATCTTGATCGTGATGCTTTCAAGCATCGCCCAGTTGGACCCGTTGCTTTGGATGATTAGTCCTAGAATTCGTATTTTATCGACCGTGGGTATGCGATTTCCATCCCTGTCGTGTAACTCTATGCATCTATGCATGGTGTGTGGTGTCGGCGCCAGTCGTTGGACGGGCGGCCTGGTCTTGGGGGGTGATTGAGCCACAGTTGTTCAGAAGAAGCCCTTGCTCAATTGGGAGTTTCCACATGGCGTTTTACCCCTCAGTGACAGCTTTCTGTTTTTTTTTTATAAGAACTTAAGCTGTTGTTCACACGGCAAACATTGGTCCCGCATGTACGTGTGCAAAAGAAAACAAGGGAAGGCAGAGGTTTGGAATGTGGTGATGCCGTTCATATGTTTGCGTGGGACCTCTCCTTTCCCAAGTGTTGTTAGTTAATATCCTTTCCCAAGTCTTTGATTGGTGAGAAAAGTTGCCTTATTGGTTATTGGTGGCTGTCCCCGCTAAGGGCGGAGACATATGGCTTAAAAGTAAGCGCTCTGGATTAAACCAGGGCTGATTTCGTCCTACCAACGGGTAAGTCATGTAAATAGTTTTCTCCTCACTTGCGTCTCCTCGTTTTATTTATGAGTAAATAAATAGTTAATCTTTCCGTCGTGCCCTCAAGTAACGTGATTGTTGCGAGTCCGATTCTTCAATTTATAACAACATCGATATCGTCAAGTGTTTCCTCACCTCGCTACCTGAAGGGGAAACTCAACTCCTACCATCCAATTACCAGAGCATCCCTGCAAACTAACCTTGTGAACCTTCTTCCAAACTTAGTGGTCTCTTCCAATTTTACCGATTGGCCATTATTATTTCGTTTTATGAAAGAAGTTTACGATTCAGTGCGTTTTCTCGCAGTTCGCTTCTCTTATGAGCACTCATTCTCTGTTCAGGGAAACATGTACACAAAGAATTGATATCTATGTTTTTCCCGCCTCCCTTATATCGTTCACTCTATTCTAACTGTATGGGGGCATGATGTTTTAAAAAGGGTGCGCAAAATGCCAGTCTCGCCTTCTAGTAAACCGTTTTTCTTTAAATTTCATGCCGAAGTTTTTCCAGTTAAAGTGTGCCTTCACAAAAAAATATTTTCGTTTCTTCTGTTAATTGTTGGTTATGTGATACACCTAAAACCATCGAACACTGTTTCATTGCCTGCAAAGATGCAATATTATTTTGGGACGTTCTGCAAAGAACATTGAAAAAAGGCTTTATTTTGAATTCCCACAGTGTGCGTTACTTGATGCCCATCGAACATGACCACAAACCCTATGACATGATTTCCCTCCTTGGACTGCACAGCCTCTGGAAAACGCGTATGTTGGATCGGAATTTTGAGCCTCTCGTCTCCCCCGTTACACATTTTGGCCAAATGGTGCACGAGCTTAGAGAAAGAACGAAGATAGTGACTATCAACCGAACTGGCTGCCATTGTTGATGTGTTGTCTTCCCTTGCCACCGTTTTAGTGAAGTTGTGCTAAGTCGTATTCTAGCTGTGTGATGCTGTGTTGTATGCTTCAATTGGAATTTTCGCCTACAGGCTGATTACTTTGTAAATAATGTATATAGCTCTATGCTTAATTTAAAGACATGTAATAAATACCATGCTGAAGAAACAAAATTCTCGGCATGACCGATTGGTTAGCGTAGCAAGCTACTAAGTAATAGCTACCGAGTTCGAGGAGCGCTGTTGCAGACCTTTCTTTTTTTTTTTGTCCCCTAGTTGTTGTTTTTTCCACGTTTCAGATTATTTTAATGT
>JAJIZL010015937.1:13423-47604 GCA_023969395.1 Amblyomma maculatum | reverse complement strand
ACTCTCTTGGTTAGCCTCCACGTTTCAGCCCCATAGGTGAGTACAGGCAAGATGCAACTGTTGTATACTTTCCTCTTGAGCGATACCGGTAAGCTGCTAGTCATAATCTGCGAGTGCTTGCCAAATGCGCTCCATCCCAATCTTATTCTTCTTGTTATTTCCTTTTCATGGTCCGGATCTGCGGTTACTACCTGTCCTAAGTAGACATATTCGCCTACTACTTCCAGTATTTCGCTACCTAATGTAAACTGCTGTTCCTTCCCGAGGCTGTTGAACATTACCTTAGTCTTCTGCATATTGATTTTCAAGCCTACCTTTCTACTTTTCCTGTCTAGGTCATCAATCATTATTTGCAGTTCATCCCCCGAGTTGCTTAGCAAGGCAATGTCATCAGCAAATCGCAGATTACTGAGGTATTCTCCATCTACCCTTATCCCTAACTGCTCCCATTCCAAGTCTCTGAATACTTCCTCTAAACAAGCTGTGAATTGTACTGGGGAGATTGTGTCTTCTTGCCTAACACCTTTCTTTATGGGAATTTTGTTACTTTCTTTATGCAGAACTATGGTAGCTGTGCAGCCACTATATATATCTTCCAGCACTTTCACGTACGGCTCGTCTACCCCCTGATTTTGCAATGCCTGCATCACCGCCGAGGTTTCAACTGAGTCAAATGCCTTTTCGTAATCAATGAATGCTATGTATAAGGGCTGGTTATATTCCGAGCATTTTTCTATCACCTGATTGATGGTATGGATATGATCGATAGTAGAGTACCGTTTCCGAAACCCTGCTTGATCCTTTGCTTGATTGCAGTCTAAGGTTGTCCTGATTCTATTAGCGATTACCTTAGTAAATACCTTATACGTAACAGACAGTAAGCTGATTGGTCTGTAACTTTTAAGATCCTTAGAGTCCCCTTTCTTGTGAATGAGGATAATGTTTGCGTTCTTCCATGGTTCCGGTACCGTCGCTGACACCAGGCACGGCGTTACAGGGCGGCCAGTTTTTCTAGCACGATATCCCCCCCCCCCCCCCTTCAGCAAATCTGTAGTTATCTGATCCTCTCCAGCTGATTTCCCCCTTTTCATAGTTTCTAGTGCTTTCTTGACCTCGTCCTTCGTCACTGGTGGAACCCAATCGGAAAAAACTACAGAAAATTTTCTGATGTTACGACAGAATTTCTGTGCGGTTTTTGACGGGAAACCTGTTGTGACAACAGAACATTCTGTCGTAACATCAGAAATTCCTGTAGTTACAACAGAAAAGTGCTACAGAACTACAGACAACGGAAATATACTACAGAAAAACAACAGTACCACAGAAAAGTACTACAGAACTACAGAAAAATCTGATGGTTGCGACAGAACTACAGGATATTTTGTCGTATTTTTGACACAGTTCTGTAGTTTTTTTCGACTGGGAACGTCTGACTGTTTTTCCCTACCGCCAATCTCATTACGGTCCTGACTACTTTGGCTACTGTAGAGGTTCTGTTTAAGTTGAGGACAATTCAGAGGGCTATGGAACGAAAAATGGAAGGGGTAACATTAAGAGATGGGAAGCGTGCAAAGTGGGTCAGAGAAATAACTCAAGTTACCGACATTCTAGTGGAAATTATGAAGAAGAAATGGGCATGGGCAGAACATGTAGTGCGAAGAGAGGATAACCGATGGTCGCTTAACAAACTGGATTCCAAGGGAAGGAAAGCGTAGCACGGGCGGCAGAAAGTTAGGTGGGCGGATGAGGTTAAGATGTTCGCAGGGGTCAAATGGATGCAGCTAACACAGAACCGGGTTAGTTGGGGAAATATGGGAGAGGCCTTCCCCGTGCAGTAGGCATAGCCAGGATGATGATGATGATGATGATGATGATGATGAGCTAGGCCACATAAACGCGTTCGTTCCGAAGAGGCATAGCAAAAAGAGACCCGCTTGGTGGTAACAGAGCTGGAAAATGTATGCGTTAAAATATATCACAAGCGAATGACACATAGAACAAGACGAGCAAAGTGCGCTCGTCTGGTTCTGAGTGTCTTTCTGTTGTGTGTCGTGTTTTTTTAGTGCATTGTCGTGTGGCTTATGCAGACGGTCACCAACTAGTCCGGCAGCTCTTGCTAAACCGTCTGCTTTTCTTACTACATCTATGTACTGAAACTCTGAAGCAACTACGAACCTGCCCCCGCTTTGCAGTGAGAACGCCTCAATATATTGCCGGTCTAGCATAAAATTAGGCATATATATTTGCAACTGCTTTCGCATTCCCAGGCGCGGGCAGTCTTGAGTGTTTCCAGCAAACTTTTTTTTTTTTTTAAGTGAAATTTGCCTGTGTTCTGTGGAGTATCAAACCAAGGCTCTTGCCGAGTGTTTTTATTGTTTTATTGAGTCGCAGCCTGGTTATGCCCACCCTGTAATAGAACGACTTTTATATTTCCCGAAGTGGAAAGTGCAGATGTTTTTCGGCGTTGGTGAGTGAGATTCGAAGCAGCGGCCTAACGCAATCTTTACAGTCCGTTCTTTTTTTTTCTTTTTTTTTTTCAGAGCTGTCCTGACGTCGAAGCAACTCGAAGCAAGCAGAAAGTAGCGATTTTCTTTCATAACGGTGCTTTTGGAGGACTTTTGCTATCCCATGAAAGCTAACGTCGTTATGGCTGTTTCGTTTATTTTATCAGTGTGAGTATTCTTTATTGCAGACAATTAACGCTGAAGTACGTTATCTGACGTAGTGGCTTTTCAGGCCCGATAAACACTGCATGAATATAGCAGAAGGCATTTTATGAAAACTAATTTATGCCTAAAGAAACATAACTTGCTCGAAAGACATACCAGTTTCCAGTATTTTGTAAATATGAACTTCTCAATTAATGTACTCTTTATTTCCTGTAACGGCGCGAAATCTCTACGAAAATATTGTCCGGGACACACAGTTAATGGTTACGCCAAAGGGGTTGTGCATAATTTTTTATTTTAAAGGGCGATATTCTGCAGCAACTGCTATATATACCAGCAAACGACTTTCTAATTGCGTAAGCCACGGCTGTAAGGTCTAAAGAGAAAGAGTCGCTATGGGTGACAAAATATAGTTCATAACCATCAAGCAGCAGATGATCTGCATGGGAAAGTATACTAGAAGATATCTATAGTGGCTGCACAGCAACAATTGTTCTCCATAAATAAAGTAATAAATTTCCATAAAGAAAGATGTTAAGCTATAAGGCAGGGTCTGTCCAGTACTATTCACCGCTTGCTTACATGAATATTTAGAGATTTGGAATGGAAACATTTAGGGATAAGGGTTGCTGGACAATACCCCAGTAATCTGCCATTCGCTGATGACCTTGTGTCGCTAAATAACGCGGGACGCGAATGCTAAAGACTGATTAATCACCTAGACAGGAAAAATAGAAAGGTAGGCTTCAAAATTATTATGCAGAAGACTAAGGTAATGTTCAACGGCCTCGGAAAGGAACAGCAGTTTTCAATATGCAGCTAAGCGGTGGAAATATTAGGTGAATATCTCTACTTAGGACAGGTAGTAACCGCAGATCCAGACCATGAAAAGGAAATAACTTGGAGAATAAGATGTGTATGGAGCGCATTTGGCATGATACTCGCAGATTGTGACTAGTGTCACTAAAGAGGAAAGTATTCAACACTTGCATTTTATCGGTACTCACCTATGAGGCTAAAACGTAGAAGCTAACGGAGAAGGTTCTACTTAAGTTGAGTAAAGCGCAGAGAGCTATGGAAATGGAAATGGTAGGTGAAACTTTAAGTGGACGCGTGCAGGGTGGGTCAGAGAAACAACTCGCGTTAATGACATTCTTGTCAAAATTAAGAAGAAGAAATGGCAATTGGCAGGACAGGCAGTGCGTAAATAGGACAACTCATGGTCACTTAGTGTAACACATTGGATTCCAGGGAAGGAAAGCGTAGCAGGGGCGGCAGAAAGTTAGGTGGGTGGATGAGGTCAAGAAATTCACAGAAGTCAAGTGGATGCAGCTAGCACAGGAACGGATTAATTGGAGGAATGTGGGAGATGCCTTCGGCTTGCAGTGGGTATCATCCGGCTGATGATGTTGATCGTTCAGAAGATGATAGAGTGACCGGGATAAAAAATTTACACCAACGATTCTATACCTCTCTGTCCAGTTCATCACATGAACGAGCTCGTGAAGCGTCCCTGACAGCTTTAGGATTTAGTGGTTGCAGATAAAGTGAGACATTAGCCAATGATCACTGGAGGGAAAACAAGAAAAAATTCTATATAGCATGGACTGCTATGCTCACTGAATTGGTCGAGAGGCCCGTACCTTCTCTTTAATTGCTAGCATGGGAAACTTACTTTTTAAAAGTAGTTATATACCTGAACTAATTGATTCTCCGACAGTCATGCCGACATAAATATGTTGCATTACAGAGTCTTTATAAAAAATTTAACTTAGTATATGTAATGCAATTGCCTCCGAAAGGTAACCCAATTACTCTGAAATTAGTACTTAAACCCTATCTAGACGCAAAGCACGCAATATTTGTCGCCACGCCAAACCTAATCTCTATTCATTCTTATTGCGCAGGTCCTCAAAAAGATATACACAGTAAAAAAAAAAATGAAAAAAAAAAAAGAGGAATCATAGCCAAAGACTTGTTGCTGCATTGATACTGCCTTGAGTGCTGTGAAAGTAACTAATCTTTACCTTTACAACACTCAAGACAGTAACAAGTGTAAACCTATCACTTCAATTACACACGGTGCTAACTGCACTGTTTAAAGCCTCCAAAGCAGTTAATTTATTGCTTCAATGGTCCATGGAGTCGACCTCGATAGCCTTCGCTTGGTAACGTTCACGCCCTGTGGCTCTTCGCCCCGTGACTTTGAGGTGTAAAATTTAGTGACAAGAGAATACTAAGAAACTAAATTACTTTATTAAGCTTTTTCTAACTTTGACCTACGTGTTAGGTTTGTGCATAAACAAGGACCTGAAATATGATTCGAGACGATTGAGGGAACTTTCAATTATAGCATAAAACAGCATCGAGCCCTATTAGCAACTGCGCGCGCTGCTGACTGGTTTAGAAATTCGATGTTAGCCATTGCCCTTCGTCGTCCCAAGCACAGACTTACATTTCCGCTTCGTAGCCCCACGGCGGTGGCGCAGTGGTTACGGCGCTGGACTACTGTTCCCATGGGCGCGGGATCGAATCCCGGCCTCGGCGGCCGCTTTTCGATGGAGGCGAAAAGCAAGGCGCCCGTGTGCTGCGCGATGTCAGTGCACGTTAAAGAACCCCAGGAGGTCGAAATTCCCGGAGTCCTCCACTACGACGTCTCTCATAGCCTGAGTCGCTTTGGGACGTTAAACCCCACAACCCAACCCCAACCCAACATTTCCACTTCGAATCGCGTGCAGCTGCGGAAGGAAGCAGGCACATTAGATGGTTCAAGGTCATCTGGAATGGAACGTGCAGTTACGCGCGAGCACGTGCTGGCAAACTCGCCATTGTACTAATCCTTAAAATTTCACATTACGTGCCACGACATTCATTTTCAATTCAAGGTAGCGAGTATGAAGTCGGGCTAGGCATTTCGTGTTCGGGTAGGTGTTGAGCAAGCGAGGCGTATGAGTAGATGGTTGTCATATGCGAAAGTCGTTGCTGTTGGAGGGGGGGGGAATAGCTTCAGTCCTAATCTTATTCGAACTTAATGACGTCACTACTTTGGATAGAACCAGCTGCGCTATGTTCTACATATCAGATGAAGAGCAAAAGACACGCAGAAAAGGCTTTTCTGCTGAAAAAAAGAAAAGAACACGACACTTACGACGCATCCAGATGGTTATTTTAGTATACTGCCGTCGTACTGTAATAGCCATAGCGCAAATATTCTTTACTGTTTCATGTATAGGCAAACTTCACGGCGACTGTACGACTGTAAAAAAATTCAATTCAATTAACTTATTTTTCAGAGTAGCTGAAGAGAAACGCTCTCAATGGGCCCTAGACTAAACGTTGCACTCAGGAGCTTGATGATGGCTCAGTGACCAAAGTACAGGGCAGCAGTCGACGCAAGTTGCTAATATAAGCAGCAATAAAACATCTGAACTCATCAAAATTGAAAGAATATTTACAAAATTATTTACATCACAACGTATTTGTATATGAAACGACAACAAGAATAGACTTATGAAACAAGAGCACATGATAACAAATCTGAACACATCTTGCAACAAATAGTCTTGCCTAGACAAGGCACACCAATAACATTCAAGTCGTTCTACGGCATTCTGCCTTTTACGGCCATCTTGCCAGGAAAATACTCAAGTGCTGTGTTTTGATTGGCTTCTTTTCTTTTTTCAGGGGAGACTTATTTCCCGGGAGTAGACATTTGCACAGTGTACAAGCTTGTCACAAGGTAAAGTTTCGCTTTGTTGAACGTACATGGTAAATGTAGCTTTTGCGAAAAGCGCCGCATCATGTGCCACAGTGTGCATCGCAGCAGAAAACAACGAGCACTTAGATATCAATTTACCAAGTCAGTGCGATAGGTACCAAAAAGATCAAAAGCTTTTTGACGAAGGTTTCACAGGAATGCCAATTTGAGCGTCAGAGATAAATCTCAGTCTTGATTTTTCACACTGAAGTCATCATTCCAAGTGGCACACTACATATTATAATTATGTGTAAAAAAAAAAAGTATTGTTGCAAATAGTTAACTTGGCGCTAAAATTGGAAACTAAGGTCAAATTTTGAGCCCACATGTATATGTTGCGCTGCTATTATGATATCGTATAACAGTTGTCTAGCGAAACTTTATGCAGCGAATTACAAATACCAAAAACATGGGTAAGTAGCTGGCACGCCCTGTCCTCCACAAGAGTTGAGCAAAAATACCAAGAAAACAATAACACAGATGTTATCCAGTTGAAAAGAAACTCACGCCACACGTGTGTTTCTGTTGAGCACAAATATTCCATACGTGAGTACAGGGTAAGGAGGTCGCTGGGCGGGTGATAGCGAGACTGCATCCCAATTTGTATTAAAATATTTGAAGGACGCTAAAGTTTCGAAACAAAAAAAAATACGCAATAGCATGTGCACTCTTTCTCACACTTCTAATGCGCGTACCTCGGCAATCCGCCTTCGCTTCCTCCGTATAGCTGCCTGATATTGAGCGTTCTTCTCTGCCTTCTAGGCATCCGTCTTACGATTTCTCCCTGGTCGTTGATCAGCACCATCACGACAAGGCATATCCTCGAACGAAGCTCCGCACTGGTACACTGCATCTGGTATATGGTTAGACAATGTTGTCGCACCACAGGCCATCGTAGGCTTTCAAATTCAGCGACACACACCTGAGATTGTTTGTCTATGTCACGCTGGTTTCATTGCCTAATTATCAATCACTAATCACGGCAATCAGTCTGTCAACCAGACTCAGTGTCAACCAACCAACGCTTCATGCGTCATATACATTCCATACAGGGCATCTTCTTTTTTTTTTTCATTTTTTTATGCCGATTTCGACACGTCCTTGAAGTAGATGCGCTGCTTGCACTAGAACGCGAAGGAGCCATCTGGGTTGGCAAAGACATATAAAGTCTCGAAGTTCCGATAACCGCCGCATGCATTCGCCACTCAATATATTTTCGCCGGCTCGTCTTTGACTTGTCCTTGAAAGCTTCCTCCCGCACTACAGCGATGGCCTTCGGGACGACGAGAAGAAACATTTGCGTAAATACACTGTTCGTGATTGCAGGAATGAGGATAGAAGCGTCATGAAGAGAAAAACGCTACCAAAATTGAATCAAAAACATCAACCGAAATACAAGTTTTGAATATGTTTTCTTTTTTTCTGAGTCATTCCCTTTCATAGGCACTATTACAGTAATGCGCTTTCACGAAATTAAAAAAAAAATCTTCAATTGGTTTCAAAACGCCCATCTTAATTTTGCCCTGCTTTATAACAATCGTATATTTGAATGGCAGTTTTGCTTTGCGCTGTGCTGTTTACAGAAATGAAGCTTCCCAAAACACGCTGAGCATAACAACACAGATGAACGGAACGCTTTATTGTCCTTTGCCGTCATTTTCATCGTGTCGTGCACCTGCATATCTGCACATTGAACCGATCTACACATCACGACCTCGCAGAAGCGATACAAAAATACATTTCAAGCTAACAATGCCACACGTACAACATGCGAGAGCACAGGCTGTGCGAATGGCAGTAAGCGAAGCAAGGTTTTCATGCATTCGGCATCCTTATGTGGAGCTGCTAGTCGCTTGGAAAGTTTATGGCTTTGGAACGCCTGCCATGACACCAAATAACGCTGCAGATACTGCTTAACTATCGTTATACAGGACCTTGCTTTTTCATACACTGTCGTGCAAATTATCGTTCCAGTGGGCACTCAAGATCAAAGAAGGCGCACAACGCCGAAACGGGTAAGTCAGTCACTGGTCATTCAAACATCCTTTTCTATCGCTGTGACACGCGCAAGTGGGCCACAGCTAAGCTTAGAATGATGCCTCACATTGCTCGAGTGACCAGAACTTTGGTTCTTTAAGCTATACCCTGTAACGCCTCTTGAAAACACATATCGTGTAGTCGCCTGCAGATTATTGAGTGTTCACATTCGAATACGATCAGTGTACTACTTTAACAGGAGCAAGAGGTCATTAATGTTCATTGTTATGAACGCGGCACACGAAATCAACTTTTCGCATTCGTATATTTTGTAACATCATGGCATGGTTCCCCGAGAGGTCGTCATTCGCAATAATTAGCGTACGCATTTAGCCACTCTGGAAGGCATGTTGGTCTACAGCTTACTGTTTGCTAATACAGTGGACGCAAAGCATCTGTACATCACAGCTAAACGACATGATGGTGATCTCAGATTACCGAACATATAAAAAATATTGTACATTTGCAATCGTGAGGATGGTTCTTGAGTAGATGTCAGTCGTGTCGTGGGAAACTGGGTCCGTCTAATTAAATCAAATTCAGCCTTCAATTTTGTTTGCGTAACCGGCTTGGCAAAGATAAAGAAATATTGGGCACATACTTCAGCTCCTCATTTAAGGGCATGACATGACAGCCTTATTAAATAACCCCTTTTGCCGGCTGCCTTTGCGGATCCTCGTTCACGTACGGTTATCTCGCAAGGCTTGGAAAGACTGCAGTGATGAGGACTGTTTTTAACGATTCGTGTTAGATAACAAGATATATATATATATATATATATATATATATATATATATATATATATTGGAATGACTTTTGTTTTACATGCATTTAATTTGCGTGCTTTTATAAAACCTCTTTTTTGACTTTTTGTCATTTTGGTTTATTTTTAGTCATTTATTTTTATCTTCTTTTCCTTCATTTTTTTCTTGATTGTTTTTTTTCTTTTACTGCTGCTGCTCTGCTTTCCCTCAGCACCCCCCGGCTTCCTTACGTCACAAAAGGAGAGTTACGGACTGTTTCTGCGGAAGTCAGCGTACAGTAGTTAATAAAGAAAAAAAGTCAGCGTAGAGGAGTGGTTTGCGCTCTTGGCTGGGGAACGGAAGGGTGGTCGTGGGTCCTAGCGAGGACACGATTCACTTATTTTTCTACTTATTGATGATGATACCTCGTGACGTCACGCCATGGTGGCGATTTATGTACAAGCCAGTCATGTGGCAGTAAATGTTTCACGGTAAGAACGGTAGATTGGGGCGGCAAAAAAATACCGCGAATGAATCCGCTTCGCAACAGTTCTACGATTCAAGGTGTGAGGCGACGTTAAAAGAAAAAAGAAAAAGAAAGAAAGAAATAAAAAAAAAACGAAAAAAAAACAAGCGCAGCATTAAAGCAGCATTTTCCGGAGGCGACAAACACCTCACTCGCAGTTTGCACTCTGAGGTACTAAAAGCTTCGAATTCCTTATTTCAGGACGTTCCTGCCGCACATGGGTCGCATCCAAAATGTTGAGCCCTGCCCCGGCAACGTAAGTTCGACGTCGAGTTTTGATACCTCGGTAGAGCCTGTAAAAACACGTAGACAAACGTCTTGCATGATAGCGTATATGTACACAGAACAGGTTGAATCAACTGTGTGCATAGATGACCATGTTTCTAAAAGTGAAACGAAAAAAATAATTTAATCAATGAATTTTGCTGAAGATCCCATATTTGACCGTGTGCAAATGTCACCTCTCGTAATCATTCGTAATCATATCCTTGCCATCAATCAGGTGATATAAAAATGCTCGGAATATAACCAGCCCTTATACATAGCATTCATTGATTACGAAAAAGCATCTGGCTCAGTTGAAACATCGGCGGTGATGCAGGCATTGCGAAATCAGGGGGTAGACAAGCCGTACGTGAAAGTGCTGGAAGATATATATAGTGGCTGCACAGCAATCATAGTTCTGCATAAAGAAAGTAACAAAATTCCCATAAAGAAAGGTGTTAGGCAAGGAGACACAATCTCCCCAGTACTATTCACAGCTTGCTTAGAGGAAGTATTCAGAGACTTGGAATTGGAGCAGTTAGGGATAAGGGTAGATGGAGAATACCTCAGTAATCTGCGATTTGCTGATGACATCGCCTTGCTAAGCAACTCGGGGGATCAAATGCAAATAATAATTGATGACCTTGACAGGAAAAGTAGAAAGGTAGGCTTGAAAATTAATATGCAGAAGACTAAGGTAATGTTCAACAGCCTCGGGAAGGAACAACAGTTTACATTAGGTAGCGAAGTACTGGAAGTAGTAGGCGATTATGTCTACTTAGGACAGGTAGTAACCGCAGATCCGGACCATGAAAAGGAAATAACAAGAAGAATAGGATTGGGATGGAGCGCGTTTGGCAAGCACTCACAGATATGGACTAGCAGCTTACCGGTATCGCTCAAGAGGAAAGTATGCAACAGTTTCATCTTACCTGTACGCACTTATGGGGCTGAAACGTGGAGGCTAACCAAGAGAGTTCTACTTAAGTTGAGGACAACCCAGAGGGCTATGGAACGAAAAATAGTAGGGGTAACATTAGAGATAGGACGCGTGCAGAGTGGGTCAGAGAAATAACTCAAGTTATCGACATTCTAGTGGAAATTAAGAAGAAGAAATGGGCATGGGCAGGACATGTAGTGCGAAGAGAGGATAACCGATGGTCGCTTCGGGTAACAAACTGGATTCCAAGGGAAGGAAAGCATAGCAGGGGGCGGCAGAAAGTTAGGTGGGCGGATGAGGTTAAGAAGTTCGCGGGGGTCAAGTGGATGCAGCTAGCACAGAACCGGGTTAAGTCGAGAAATATGGGAGAGGCCTTCGCCATGCAGTGGGTATAGTCAGGCTGATGATTATGACGATGATGATGATGAAATGTCACCTCTAATACTCGTAGCTGGTTTAGCACGTTCTTTTTTTTTTTTTCAGCGTTCTATGTGTGCTTACTATCAGCGATTTCTGTAATATATAGCCACTATATTTACTTGAGTAATTAATGAAGCAGGGCTTTCAGGGACTGTATATAGCGAGACACTTAGCGTGCAAGCTCTCAGCGCCAGCAGCTCTGTTCCAAGTTTTCAAGTCACAGCATGGTTGATAAAAATAAGCATGTGCTGAGCTTGTCGGGTCTTACGTTGAGTTGGCTTTTTTTTTTTTTTTCATTACATAAAGCTTTCCTGCACTTTTTCAGTGTGACATTCATGTAAACATCTTTACAGTTATCTCAATTCACAATGTCGTAGGTTTGGCAGGTGCTCTAAAATTGTGCGTTTAGTAGAATGAATATCCTCGTTTTAATGCCACTCTAGGTCATGACGTTGGAATAATGAAACAATATGAACAAAAAAAAAGTTAACTAGCGGTTCCTGCTTTCAGTTGGATGTCTAGCTAATTTTTTATTGTTTTCTTTTACCTCATTCAGTGCAAGGAAGAAACCTGGGGAAAAGAGTGTTTTCCCGGAGGCTGCATATGCCTTAAAATGGTGGGCACCGACATGATGGGCTGCTATCAGTACAGCGGTGGCGAACTTCCGTCATTCTTCGAACTGCCACCAGTCACCACTCTGTATCCCCCAATAACGAGGTTTCCTCCTACGGCTCAGCCCCCAACAACGGAGGAGTCTCTATTTCTCCCTACGCCAGAGCAAAGGCCTTCCGATACTCCTCCAGTTGCATCAGGACAACCCTCCGCGACAACCTCATCCCCATCAACTAAGAACACTACCGTAGCCTCTCGACCTTCATCAGAGGCGGAGCCTTCATCTACCACTCCCACTGCCACCAAAGAACAAACACCTCCGTTAAAATACATCCTTTACAAAGGGTATGACAATAAAAGTCATCCAATTTATCACCCTAAAAATAAAAATAATGTATTTATTCTCTAAATGTCAAACTCTGTTTGTATTTTTGCATCTGGCTAGAGTGAGAAAAATCGCATTATTCGTAATCTAATCCTGAGAGCCGGAGGTACTCCAGCTACTCCAATCGAATGCCATGACGAATAACCAAATGCAAGTTTCCCATCTTAACCGTTATGATTTTCTGCACAGTTTGCGAGACTATGAGGTGCATGCGTGATAAAGAATCAACACGGGTTGGCCTGTGTGGCGAGCGATTAAATCTAGCTTGAAAGCAAATGCCAATAGTGTCCTGCAGGTCAGACCCCTGATACTTCTCGGCTGTGTCATCAGCTATAGAAATATGCCATCTGGTGACAAAGCACAAATGAAATTCATGTCACCTGTTGAGTCCTTCAATCTTCCGCAGGCTTTTAGCGGACGTTAATTCACCTCCTGATTTCTCTCAGAGCAAAATTTGCTCCTTGAAACCGTACGAAATTTATTTTTTGTTCAGACCAGAAGACCACGGTTGCTCTGTAAAAAATAAGAACGACCTATTTACCGATAAATGCATTTATCGCTTCCATGGACTTTCTACGTCTCTTCATTTAATATTTCCTATTTGTTTATAAATATTCCGTCGTACATAATCACCACTGTCTGGCAGAGTCGTGCCTTGTTGATAAGCATACTTGTTTTGCTTATGTACAGTGCGCGAGCATTCACTTACTTCACTTACGGACTCTGCGGCCATTCCCACAGTAGCTGTAGAAGGACTAAAATTAAGATAACGGCTAGTGTTTGACGCAGTCAACTGGAGACTATAAGTTATGTTTAGCGCCGTTTATAAAATGTAATTTCGTAACTCTTTCAATTGACCTTTTCCGCCCACAAAACGGGGTAAATAAGTAAAGATCAACAATACAGGAAAAATAACTGCAAAATAAGAGCTAGGCACTGATTAAATACATTTGCCCTTGAGTGCATTTTCGCGTAGAAACCTAGTAGACAAATAATCTTCCGAAAGCACCTTGATGTTCGCAGTCCGGTAAACGACGGCTCAGTACCTTATATCCTGCACAGATTTGGAAAGATAAAAGTAGTTCAACGCATTCAAGAATGGAGCGGCATGTACTGCAGTCACGGAAAAAAGCGGCAATTAAGAAAAAAATGTTATAACCTTTTTTCAAAGCTACTCTTGGAAACTACGCTGCTCTCTCGTAAGTGTTGTCATAGTCATATCAGAACCCGCTTCCTCAGGAGCCATCAAAAGAATGAGAGTGCGACCAACTTTCACGGCTGCCACAAAAAAAAAAAAAAAAAAAAAAAAAAAATGAAAGCAGCCGAATTGAAGTGCACCTCCAGAAAGGGCAGGAACATTCAAGCTCTATCTAGGAACTTGCGCAAGCAGCGCGCATAAGGAAAAATATGAGCGAACCGGTACTTTCAAGCGAAAGCTCAATTTTTGCCACGTACAACCCAGAGTTTCGCCTCGGGTTTTGCTCACGACCTTCAATCCCGACCAAGGTCAAACGAAGTACACAGCATGAAGACTAACAATGTATGACTGTATCATATGACCGCGCAAGACAATGACACCTGGCCATGTTGACCTTTTCTTAAGAAACTTTGATTTCAACATTGATTTGGCGCTCTGATTTGAGAAAGAGGACAGCTATTGGACAGTTGAATGTGCAGCGCACGGAAAGCTACTAGTGTAAACCGCCAGCTGCGAACGCGTGGAAGCCGTGACGCTGAAATCGGGTGCTTATCAAGTTTTTTCTTGAACCTGGCCGAGGCCAACTGAACTCATGCGCTATGGGAATCTTTAATGCAAGCTCAGCTGGTGGATGTGCCGTTTCGGCGTGTCTTTGTTATTTTAGTGCTGATTGGGAGCTTGAGGCTCTCTGTCATATCTTCAAGAGGAACATCTTAATTCGTGGACTGCACGCTGTGCTCGCGAGTAATTGTCAGCGGGCCACGGGTCATTTCAATATTGAAGATAACCCTCTGATGGGCTCTCGTTAGCTCATTCCAGACTGATGACTGAGATGGCCCCTAAAATGATTCAAGGCCAGCGGTTTAAGGGAGTCTTTTGTCATCACAATGGTAGACCTAGGCAGAGCCTCTTGATGGAGACTCGGAGGAGGGAAATGAAACCACATCAAGACTGCAGCAGGGTTCCAGGCATCCATGAAGTAACTGCGGATGTTCTCGGAGATTTAGTGTTGGCCGCCTGTGATTTTCTCGGTTGCGGGTGCAACGCTTTCTGTTGCGGTATGATTCCATCACAGGGAACGGTCGTCCTCAGTGACACCTGTTGTGTGGTCATGAAGGTCCAACGCCACTCTAGCCGTGTTTACATGAATGCGACAGCTAGCGCATCGCATCGCATCGCAACTGGTTCCTAGCGCATCGCATTCATGTAAGCAGGGGTAATGCGCTAGGAAAGAGCATCGCAATAATGCGCCAAGCAGGGCTGGATTTAGAGGGGTAAGTCGACTTACCCCTCTCAATCTCAATGGGCGACACCGCGTTCCGCCAACACCGCGCTAGAGATGATGCGCTACATGTAAACGCTGTTGCATCGCATTACCGTGAGGTGCTGCGAAATGCGATGCGATGCGCTGCGGTCGCCTTCATGTAAACAATGCTTCTGGCTCAATGCCACGATGGAATGACAGGCCGTCTTCGCGCTTTATTCAGCCCACTCTGGTGATGGCATCGCACGGCGGCCCCCTTGTCCGGGTAGGGCCCTCACCTCAAGCCCAAAACGCTCCCCCAGACCCCAATTGGTCGCGGCTAGGCTGCTGGATGTGTTTTACGGATGATGATGAGCTGATGAGTTGTGTATGACTCCGGGGCACGGTGCTTTCGGATGATCAAGTCACCCTTCCGATCCGACGACGGTA
The DNA here is from genome assembly GCA_023969395.1 of Amblyomma maculatum. Classification (NCBI taxonomy): domain Eukaryota; kingdom Metazoa; phylum Arthropoda; class Arachnida; order Ixodida; family Ixodidae; genus Amblyomma; species Amblyomma maculatum. The sequence continues at coordinate 32,360 of JAJIZL010015937.1, read as the reverse complement.
GCCTTGCGCTGGCCGCACTCCGACGAATGAGGGAGCGCTACAAGAAGCGTGACGCGAGTGAAGTCGGTCAGGCAGGACAGGGTCTCGCTGTGGGCGCACTCTGGCCTTACGTTACCGACCGTTCTGTATGGTAGCGACCACCCTGGTCGCAGTGTAAAAAGTTGTACATAGTGTAAAAAAAAAAAAACACTGGTGTACATTGTGCTAAGGAGTCCCTCTGTGCCATCATTCTGCAACGTGTCGCACCTAACGAACCGCATCTCCACTGATGACCTGATATTGCGAAAAAAAAAAATACGAGTCTAACTCTTTCTGTTGCACTGTTGTCAAAGGAGCTCGCGTATCTAGCAGATATGCTTTGTTAGAGCATGTTCTTATGGTACGCTGTGATATATAAAGCCCCCCCCCCCCCCCTTCCCGCCTTTCTGAAATGATTTGTTCGAAGTTAGCGCTGCGTGTGCTTTCTTTCGCTGTGCGTCTTTTTTGCTGTTCGTTTTTCTGTTGAAATAAAGAACCAGCAAGCCTAAGCATCTATACCGCCTCTCTAAGAACTCCGTTTAAAATATGCACTCGAAAGTATTTATTGCTTTTGCGACCGATCGGACTACGTGCTTAAAGGGCCACTGAAGAAATATTAAGTTACTCGAATCAAAAGACTACGGAAATATTTTGGCAAAGAGGCTGCTCTCATCGAAAATGGCTCTCAAAAGTGAGCGAAGCACATAAACCTTAATGGAAGTGCCTTCATTACTGCTCCATCCTGCAAGTCAAATGCGAGCTTCACACTGCTGTCTATCGAAAAAGCAGTGTTGTCCTGCGGGATCCGCTATCCAAAATACATGGCTGATACTGAAGGACACACCACTCCGCCAATCATTTCAATACAGCGCCAACCAGAGTAATTAGTTTTAATTGGATGGTGGGCAAATTTTTATTCAGTTTCATCAGCCATAAATTAGCCTCATTTTTTATTGTCGTAGTTATTCACCCAGAAAGAGCCAGTGAGCCAAGAAGGAATCACTTGCGAACCAATATTAAATTTTAAATAATTGCAGGGGTTATCTCCGCTAAACCACTTACGGAGCGAAAGCATGGGGAATTTTTTTCGTCTTACCGCTGTTTTAACTTTGTGCAATTGCTGTTGTTTTGTTAGTTTTTTTCTTTTTTTTTTTCAGGATACTCACCGGATACAAACTTCCTGTGGTTTTGTTGGTTGCAGTTTCAGCTTAGAGTTACTATATCGGCTATATAGTAACTATATTTCAGCTGTACTTGTTGCGCCATCTGGGAGCCCCCGCGTCGATTCACGGACGTTCAACCCTGCTGTTCAAATGCACTCTGCCACTGAGCCCGAGTCCCTGGTTTCGAACCCGATTACTTCAAATCCGCTCCCATAGTTATTTTTGTGCGTGTGTTAAAACACTAAAACGGGTCATGGCTACGCATTCGTCAATATAGCTCCATCACTCTCTCTGTTGAATGGAAACCTGAAAGACTCGTTGGAGACAGGGTATGATTTTGAGCCTAACACTCTCATAAACACGAGTTTTGCCGTTAGGAGGAACGCAAAGTCAAAATGCTGCACTCCAGGACCCCTGGATCCCGTGTCCGACACCGCTACCCCTAGGCCATGCAGGCACGCGGTAGTGCGGCTTGGATAAAGTCGGACTGTATATCTTCCGAGTGATGATAGTTTGCCGTTGGATACGTGTGAGATGAACGAAGTTAAAGTTGTGGATGAGTTAGCGGATACAGCAGTGTTCATGTACGACAAGTAGAATCAGCAAGGCGGCCCCCATTAGCGCTATCGCGTCGTTTGCGGAGCTTTATTGCCTTGGTTTAAAAACCGTTATGACAGCTTTACGCCATAATAATTACAATAAACTTGTACAATCTTTAGATACATTGCCTGAATTGACCAGAATATTTAACTGTTCGCTTTCTACGTATCTCTTAACTACTTTAAATAAATTATTTAAAAAATATTTTTATCCGCCATCTTTTTGGCATAAGTGGGCTTCAAACAAGTGCAACACTGCCATAGCACTCAAGGATTGTGTGAAATAGCGGAAAACGAAATAGAACTTCGCAATTCGTCTTGACACTTGTAGGCATATATTTGCGAACTTAAGTATTGCATAAATCAGAAAGAAATATCATGTCTGCCCAGATTTGCGCACCAGCAGGAATAGATTTATCAGATAGAAGATGACCTTTTAGGGGTCTTCAAATGCTGCTACTTTCTTGCTCTTCTTTCATTTTTTTTTTTTTCATTTTTAAGTTTAGGACATAATCTCTTTTTAAGTACTACTTGTACAGTTATCTGTCTTGTGTGCAGACATGTTGCGAGTTATTTTCAGCAATTTCACTTCGTCTAATTTAAATCAGCGGAAACTGAAAGTCTAGATTTGGCTTTCCTGCAATCTCATTGCAAAGGAGGAATTACATATTTCAGACGTACGTGTCAACTGTAAGAGTCCCAACGTCGATGCAGAGCACATTTGCTTTCGCGCTTAGTGGATTAAAATATAGCAGAAATTTAAAAGAAGTCATAAAATGCTTTTTTTTTTTTACGCTTATTGAGGCGGGTCAGCTGTTTTCGCAAACGTTGTTCTGTAAAAAAAAAAATTCGGTGCGATAATAAACTGCCTGCCACAAAGAAACTGTTTAATCTGAGCTCTTTTTGTGAACATATGCTCAATTCCGTTACTTTCAATATTAAATTTCAAACGATATTTTCTTCGCAGTGAAGCAAAACTCTATTAAAGCAAGATATCTGCAGCAAACTCATTTGGAAATATCTAATTATTATTTGCCAGGATTGGTCATTCTCCTGTACGTGAACGTGGGTTTGTAGCGCCCTCTTGGGTGGCGCCGGGAACCCGAATATAGCGCGCCGCCCTTCCAAGAAAATAAAGACGGCGCCTGGTCGTGGCTCGTGCAGCCGCTGCAGGCAGTCTTGTTCTGGTGCCAATCAACTGCAGTCTTGTTCCTTCGCTCTTGAGGCGTTGGACCTTCCGGTTCTCCACACTGTTGGCTCACGTAATGTGAGCCCTATGTGACATACCAATGTGAGCCCTATGTGACATAACATAACCCTATGTGACATAACAAGGGTGGGGGGGGGGGGGGGGGGGGGGTGGGCTCAAATTTGAATGAGTGCTATTCAGAAGGGCACTGCGAGTGCACTGTTGCTTACAGAATCAACGCTTTTCTGCGCGCTTTGTTTGGGCGTGTGCGCGTCTGTAAAGTGCCTCAGTCACCTTGTCATCTTATGCATAACTTAAAAATAATAACAATACAGTGTATTGTGAATACTTCACATAATATTTCACAGATAGCCACAAAGGGCCCGTCAAAGCCAACTAGAGGCTTGTTTGACTGGCCCGAAAATAAAGCTACTTCAGGCGAGGTCTGATATTCTGATATATACAGATGCACATGCCACACGAATGAAAAGGAACAAGGTGCTACTTATGACATGCATACCAAAAAAAAAAAAAACTTTCTAGAAGAGTGACTGATGAGGAGCACGAAAAAAAATGAAAGGAAAATAGAAAGAACGTAGAAAAAGAAAAGTAAGGACTAATCAAGAAAGAAAAAAAGAAAAGAAAGCAGAAGCCAGTATATGAGAAAGCTTTCATTCCAGCGGTTTGGGTAGTTATACAGTCGTGCCTCGTTAATTTCGACACTTTGGTTTCCGCACAAAACTGTCCATAAAGCGAGTCGTCCGTATTAACGAGTCGAAATATTGTTTCTGAAAAGGAACAAAAAACCCTAAGGATAAGGTCTGCTTAAGATCATAATGTAGGCCAGCGAAGTTGGCATTAGGAATTACAAGAATATTATCTGAGTCACCCTTATATTTCAAATGCGATGCAATTGAAAGTAGTTTGATGCAATTGCATATTGTTCTCGATGGCGTTTCATTAATAAACTGCTTGACATCTACTTTTAATTTACCATGAACCCCTGCTGTGTATCAGCATTCAGTAGGCTGAAAGTTGTTGAATCCTACTTTCCACAAGGCGCAAGCTGTTATCAGCGTTTTGTTCAAGTGAATTCGTGACTGTCCATAATAACGTGACAAAAATACATGGACCCGAATGGTATCTGTGCATTTTCTCCTTGTCCATTGCCTGGATAGCGAGTTTACATAATAACGAGACTTAAATGCATGAAATAGTTTGGTCCCCAGAAAAACTGTGCATAATTCGAGTCGTCCATATTAAAGGGGGGAGCATTAACGAGGCAACTAGACTGTTAAGTTTTTAACAAATCGCTTGCGTTTGGACTTTGAATTGGCAAAACTCGCGGGATAAATACGCGCTGCCGTTATAAGGGGGGCAGGGGATTCGTATTGATCCACACACACTAGAAACTCACTTTTCCTAGGGCGTATTATAGGCCGCGTTCGTGCATATGGGCACAGGCAATCTGCGGGCTGTTGACGCTCTTCCAACTCCACGTCGCTGCTGATGCTGCTCCGAACGTTAATGTCATCATCGCATGGGGCATAACAGGTGCGCATAGTTTGGTGCAGCTCGGCGGGAGATAGGCCTCGCATCCCGAGGTTGAAGAGAAGGGAGATCCTCGTAGGTTCTATTCTTAATACCCTCCCGTCTGAATTCAGAACCCGAGTTGGTAGAGCTCCTGCCGAACTGACCAAGTCATATGTTTGTTTGATGTCGCACAGCCCTACGAACAATCAGCATCCGACCGTGTCAGCCGGCAGTTGCATCACAGAGCCATATGTACTTGATTTTTCGCTCACAACATCGACGCCGACGCCAGATTATGTGAAAAACATTGTCTTTAACGCTATCTTTGTAATAATGGCAGCGCAAGTGATGAGGAAGCCGCAGATGTAGTTGTACGCTAGCTATCCGCTGCTTGTGGCGGCGGCCAGACACTGAAAAATTCCCTTGCGCAGGATATTATCAAAGGCTCCCCTGAGACCTGAAGCCAAGGGCAATAAAGGACTTCGTTTGAGTCTTGTCTGGATGCCGAAATATATCCTGATAAAGCTTAGTAAGAATATCTTGATAAGAAAAGCAGTATCAAATTCCGAACTGTGTCTCCGAAAGGACTTGTTGAGATGACAGATATATCATAGGTCTTTGTGTAGATGACCCCCTCGAAGAGTTTCATTTTCTGCAACTCTTGGACGAAGGCAGTCAGCAGTAGCAGTGTACTTATACCAAACGCATTGAAATTGGCGTTCTCCTGCATATATATACAAGGGAAAGGGACGCAATCCGCTTTATTCCTAAACCCAACAAGCCACTGAAGCTGAAACATTTGCGACAATCTCTCTCACTTCCTGCCTGGTAACACCGCAAAGGCGAGAGTTGTTTGGCGTGGTTAGGGTCCCCTTGTCAGTGGCGACCTTTTTCTAAATCTGGCTGTTTTTTAGCATTACTGATTATTCTTGATTGCCATTCGAAATTATTGTGAAGAACATGACCTTTGGTGCAAAGTACATTTACACGTTCGCTGTAATCGCGTCTTTCTTTTTTGGGGGGGAAAGGGGCAGGGGGGGATGCTTGCGATTAAAAACTTCATGCCTAAATTTATCTGATTTTGAATAATTTTCATAATGAAAATCTTGAAGAGACTCATAAATATGATGCAAGGCATCAATCAATATATGCGGGTGCCCTTCATTTCTAATGGTTGTCACACCACATGCAGCATTTATATCTGGTCACAAGTCCTCAATTTTTTCAGCCTTTCTGCAAGAAACCGAAATGCAAGTAGTAGGAATGCGCGTTATCCTAACACTTCTAAGTGCCTTCAACGAGTGAGATATTTTTTCAGCTTACTCTTTCTACGAAGTTTCATGGGTATATAGTAATCTTCATAGCAGTGCGTAAGATCAATTCTATCGATGCCACCACATGTCTTTGTTTCAGGTGCGGACTGCCTCCATCGCCTCCAAGGATGATGGGAATATGTCCAGCTCAGGTTAGTGCCACTGAAGAGCTATATACACTCCTTATCAGCCGGATTATACCCAATGCAGGGCGAAGTCCTCTCTCATATTATTCCAACTAACCCAGTCCTGCTGGCTGCATCCACTACTTCTGCGAACTTAACCTCATCCGCCCAAAATTTCTGCCTCCCCCTGCTATACGCTTTTCTTTCCTTGGAATCAATTTGTTACTCTCCACGATCTTTGGTTATCATCTCTTGGCAATACAGGTCCTGCCCATGTCTATTTTTTTTTTTTAATTTCCATTAGAATGTCATTAACTCGAGTTATTTCTTTCACCCAATCTGCACGTTTCCTATCTCTTAACGTTACACCTACCATTTTCCGTTCCATAGCCCTCTGCATTATCCGCAGGTTAAGCAGAACCCATTTTCGTTAGCCTCCACGTTTCAGCTCCATAGGTGAGTACAGGTAAGATGCATATTCTATTCTGGAGCGATGCCGGTGGGCTGCTAGTCATAATCTACGATTACTTGCCAAATACGCTGAATCCTAGCCTTATTCTCCTGGCTATTTCCCCTTTATGGTCCGGATCTGCGGTTAGTACCTGTCCTAAGTATATATACTCATATTCACCTACCACATCAGTTCATCGCTACCTATTGTAAACTGCTGTTACTTCTATAGGTTGTTGAACAATACCTTAAATTTCCGCGTATTATTTTTAGGTCAACCTTTCTACTTTTCCTGTCTAGTTCATCAATCATTCTTTCCAGTTCATCCCCTGAGTTACTTACCAAGGCAATCTCATCAGTAAATCGCAGATTACTAAGGTATTCTCCATTTACCCTTATCCGTAAATGCTCCCATTCGAAGTCTCTGAATAATTATTTAAGCAAGATGTGACTGGTACTTGGGAGATCGTGTCTCCTTGCCTAATGCCTTTCTTTATGGTAGTTTTTTTACTTTTTTTATATTGCTATGGATGCTGTGCAGCCACTGTAGATATCTTTCAGCAATTTCACATACTGCTCGTCTACACACTGATTTCGCAATGCCTGCATCACCGTCAAGGCTTCTACTGAGTCAGATGCTTTTTCGCAATCAATGAATGCTATGTATAAGGGCTGGTTGTATTCTGAGCCCTTTTCTATCGCCTGGTTGATAGTATGGATATGATCGATAGTAGAGTGTCCTTTCTGAAAACCGGCTTGATATTTTGGTGGATTGAATTCTAAGCTTTCCGTGCTTCTATTAGCTGATACCTTAGTAAATATCTTGTACGTAACGGATAGTAAACGGATTGGTCTATAATTTTAAGTTATTTTGCGTTCCCTTATGAATTAAGATAACGTTTGCGCTCTTTCATGATTCTGATACTGTCGATGTCACCAGGCATTGCGTTTACAGGGCTGCCAGTTTTTCTAGCATGATATCCCCCTCTCCCCAGTGTTTCAATAAATCTGTTGTTACCTATTCCTCCCCTGCTGCCTTCCCCCTTTTCATAGCTCCTAAAGCTTTCTTAACTTCGTCCTTCATTACTGGCGGAATGCCTGATTGTTCTTCACTACTGCCAATTTCATTGTTGTCCTGACTACTTTGGCTACTGTAGGGGTCAGCATCAGTATATTTGACTATCTCTTCCGTGTTAGTCTATGGCATTGCCGCTTAATCAAATATTTCGTCTGCTTAGGCAATTTGCCGGTATCCTCTCTAACTATCCTACAGCATACTTCTGCCGCGTACTCAGTAATGGTATCTCTGAAGGTATCGTTCACTACTTCTACCCTGAGGTCATCGTCCCCTATCAAAGCTGAATATCTATTCTATAACGAGTATTGCCATGTCAGAAACCAGACCGAGTTTTGCTATACGTGGCTATACTATGAAAACCATAACCTGGGTGCTCTGGCAGGTGGCAGTCGGCAGGTGATATGGTCGTGCACCACTCATTGGTCGGGTTCTGTGACGTCACGAAACCAAATGACACGGCCGAGTTGTCAGGCAATGGCACTTCGGACTTCGCAGTTGCAATGGGAAAGTGATATCGGATTGGAATTTTGAGGCACTCAAGGGGAAGAAGAGCGACACCGGCTTTTCTTCGCCATTTTGATGTGCGCCGCCGCTGAATCCGACGCCTTTTCAGTTGCGGAGTTTGTGCATGTTTGCTCACTGTCTGTGTTATTGGAACCAGCTGGAAATATGGGTAACGCATCAGTAAGGAGCCCTTGCAAAATATCGGAAGTGAGCGAAGTTTAACCAAACTCGGTATAATGTTTAGATTTTCTCAGCTCTTTCTAATATGAACGCATTCGGCTGTGGTAAGAAAAGAAACTGTAGAATGGTCCCTTTCACGTCTGCAGCACGTTGAAATTGATGCTAACTTTTTGCGGCAGACATGCGCTCCTTTATACGTAGCTCGATCATGAGGCATCACTTCCTTGAAAGATGACCGCCGTTCCGCGAGGAAACCAAAAAATAAAGCAGAAAAAAAAAATCTCATCTAAGATCATTACAAGTAAAGCTAGCACACGGAAAGAGCAACACGACGACAAAAGAGCGCAGCGCGGTACAGTGTAATGCTGTGGCATAGGTAGACTGGCACAGTCATATCCGCGAAGGGTTCAGCACAACCATCACGGCAGCTCCGTTCTTAGGCTCAGGTAGGTTTGGCTGTGTGGTAGCGTACATAGGAAAATACTCCTTCCGTTTGTTATGTACACGCGTTTCTTTAAGCAACCTTTAATTTTTTGTGACGCATTACTAACTGATTGCCCAAAGTACTGCAACGCAACACTTCATTTAAGTACCGCCTGGTGCGATCTTGTCATACGATTAGTGCGTCCACTGTTGCAAACCGCGTCTGCAGTGGCTTCACTGCAGGACGAATTAAGAATCACGAGAACGCAATGTTAAAACAAATTCAGCATGGAATTCCACTTTTCTGGATAGTCCAAGAGACGGTTTTGCGATGTACATGTCACCTAAGCTATCTATGGCTTCAGCTTCAATGATTTCTCGGGTAAATTTGTAAGGGTCTTTAGTTATGATATAGCATGCTTCATAGATAGGTAAACAATCTTCACATTTTCTGCAGTGTACATTATGACCGCCTTTCTCCTCCTAGATCAAAGCACACGTTCTAACCCTACAAAAACAAAAACGTTCGTACATGGCGCCCTCACTGAGCTAAAGACCCATTAGAAAAGGTTTCTTAAAAATAGTAGCAATGAAAACGCTACTGCGATTATAAGTCGATATACACTTCGCCACAATATCGCCATTCCGACATTTATTCCTAGTACAGCTTCGAATGACTATTTCCCAGTCACACTATATGTGCATCGATTTGGTATTCGTTATCAGGGGTACTGTTTAGGAGGTTATAGACGAAATTTTAAAGCTTGAGAAACGATTTTCCTGTCCATGATTTCCTTCATTTTGTTTCTACTAGTGTTCGTTAGGATGGTGGGGATTTCGCTGCGCTCCCAGTTGTACGTGCCGTCGACCGAGAGGCAATGATTTCGGCCCCCACTTCTGCATATGGAACTCTGCAAGGCTGCCTGCGGGATATGAATAGTCGCCTCTAGAGCGTGGTGGACCTCTGCGCACTTGCCTCACTTTGGACATCGCCTCCCTGCTCGAATAAAGCATGCGCAAATACATAAGTGTCTTACTTCTCACGTGACTCTTGCTGAGAAGAATAAATTACCCGTAGAGCTTTTCGGAGGATGTGTAATTTCATGTTTATTTATTGTCCTTAATGTGTAACAAAAAGCGATCTCCAAAAAGCATTTCTGCGAACTACGTATTTCAACGTCTTCTGAGATTTTGCTGTTTCCTTGAAGTTTTTGGAAAAGCTATGGAAGGTAAACATACCGAAATTTGCATCGACATCACAGCACGCCGGTAGCTAAGTGTATCACATGCAATTTATACCGGAAGTTAGATTGAACCGTTTAATAGTGAAAACTAGTGCCTCTTCCAGCACCGATTTCCTGTAACGGGGTAGTAATGTTAATGTCTTCACTTGCCTCGTTTCTTGAATATATATTTTAACATGGCGTAGGATGGGCAGCAGATGGTGCCACTTGATATATGTAGGCCGACAACTTAAGATTAAACTGAGAAACCAAGCAAAACATACATATATACATAAAAATAAAAGACTTTTCACGCTCATCTGCCAAAGCTGACTGTCAACACTACACACTCAGCTGTTAAAGCTGTCACTTACATTATTCCTTGAGCTTGACAAATGGCCAGAGGATCAATGTCGTAAAAGGAAACTGTCAGCGTACAATTTGCGATTCGGAAACGAGCATTAAAGGGACAGAACACTGGAATTCAGGTCTCGAATTTTTTTCGGCGCAATGAAAAGATTGATGACCTAACTATGCGATTTCATAGCGTTTTCGGCAGAAACGCTGTAGAAAAGTTTTACCGAGAATTTTTCGATCAGTGCATGCGCCCGATCTCATGTAGTCCGTTGCTGGAAACCATGAGCATCGACCGCGATGATGCTTGGCAGTAGACAAAAAAGATGCAGCGAAAAGATGCACTCTAGGCGGTTACGACACAATAACGCACTCCTGGTCGACGAAAGTTTTAGTGGGCACTATCATCGCTTCATTCACAAAGTTTCAAACGTGGCGTCATCTAGTGTCAAAAGCTGAAGGCATACCTCTCACTTTGCCAAAGGAGGGGTGATTTTTATTTAAGGACGCAGTGGAGAGAGCGCAAAATATAACGACAAGCACTCCTAGAATAAAAACAAACAGTGTGCACTTACGGAAACTAGCTACAGTTTCCTTGGTAACGTGAGTACTACAGTGAAAGTAATAGGGTTTCTCTGCTAGATAACGCCTCAGTTGTTTTTATGCGATTTTCAACAGTAAATTAAAATTTACAGCCTCTTTGATATTGCAATGCTTGATGTGTACTATATGAGAAAAGGTCTTTTCATCTCCACCGTGTTTCTTATTACGTTCGACCAACTGGAGGCGCCTCTTCCCGTATTAATCTTGGCTGGTTATTAAGTGTTCGTCGGCAATAACCCGGGTGTCCAATTTTAGTCGGAGGCGACTTTAACGCCCCTCACCCAGATTTGGGGTATCCGACTGCAAGCCCTCGTGGTAGGCGTGTGCGGGACGCCTTCACTGATGCCCTGTTTGTTCTGCTTAATCACCCTGGGACAGCAACACGGCCTGTGCGTCCCGTGCGTAGTGCTGCCTATGCACCAGACTTGACGTGGTGGTTGGGCGCAGGAACTCCCTCATGGCACATGGAGCCAGACTGCTGGGGAAGTGATCACCACCCTATCCTCATCGGTCTCCATCCCTCCCGTCTCCGCCCTTTACGCTGCAAATGTTCTGTGATAAACTGGGACAGCTTTCGCTCATGTCTCGACAGTATATGTCTTCAGATTCGCCGTCACTCCTTGTTGACCGTATACAGAGAGCACTAAACAGCGCTACGACTACTACCTGGATTTATGTAGGTCGACCGGCACCAGATCTCGGCCTGCTTAACTTGTGGGCAGGCCGCCGTCAAGCTGAGCTGGCTGCTACGCGAGACCCTACTTCGGGGCAGGCGCGTACACGACTGAATTATTTTACCGCGAAGGCTCGGAGATATGAACGCGATCTCTCGCGACGCCAGTGGCATGCATGGTGTGAACAATTTTCTGATAAATCATCGAATGTCTCATTATGGCGAACGTTTCGTGCAATGGAACACGGTCGTCGTTCTACTGACGCAGCAGCAACAGCATGCTTTGCGGCTAATCTGTCGCCGGGCGATTTCGCCAAAGAAGCTGCTCGAAAATTTTTCCCAAAATACGATATACTGCCTCCTTCAGCTGTAAATCCTAATTTGGCAGGTATCCCTGCAGACGCATGGAAACTACCATCTGCTGCCGACGCAGATGGAATTGCGAGCCCCTTTTCGATGTGCGAGCTGCTGGCTGCAATTGACGATGCGAAACGGAAAACAGCGCCCGGCCTGGACAAAATTCAGTATGAGGTTTACAAGAACCTCAGTACTGCTGCACTTCCTCAACTACTAGACACCATAAACAAAGTGTGGCTTGATGGTGTCGTACCCGAGAGCTGGAAAACCGCTGTCGTGATCCCTATTCCCAAACCTGGGAAGCCTCCAACGGACCTCGCCAACTTACGACCAATCTCCTTAACATCAACGCTTTGCAAGCTCGCAGAGAAAATGCTAGCCACACGACTTTCTTGGTGGCTTGAACAGCACGGTTTTTATCACCCTGCTCAAATTGTATTTCTTTCATACATAGGTACAGAGGACGGGTTGGCTGTCTTGGCATCAGCAGTTCTATCATCTAACCGCAGCCGCAGTGTACGTACCATATTAGCAATAGATGTTGAAAAGGCATATGACAACATCAGTCATGCTGCAATCCTGAATGCCATTGACATGCTTCATCTCCCTCCGAGAGTACGCACTTTTGTCGCATCATTTTTGGACGGAAGAAAATTTTCAATACGCCTCAGCGGTGACATTGTTGGCTCATTCGTTTCACTACGTGGCGTGCTCCAGGGATCAGTATTGTCTCCGACGTTGTTCAATATTACTTTCATCCCATTGGCGTGGCGCTTACATGATATCCCTGAAATCGAGTTTTTGTAGTACGCAGTTGATATCACGGTATGGAGCACTCACCATGATCTTCTCACTCAAGAGGCGCCCTTCAGTCAGCATTAGACGTAACCTCTGATTACGCATCCTCCATTGGCCTTCAACTTTCTGTGTGTAAAACTTCATACACGTCAGTCGCCAACCGCTGGGGACGCCGTAAATTTGCCACAAATCCAATTCGTCTCTCTATCAGGCACCCCAATACAAGAAAGTTCGAGCCTGAAAATTCTGGGCTTAACAATTCACCAATCAGGATCAGCGACTGCTTGGCTCTCTCAAGCAAAAACGCAAGCCCTTCAAACTATAAGTTTAATAAGAAGAATTGCACCTAAAACGGGTGACGCTGGCTCGTCTGTTGCACGCCAGTTAGTGAGGGCGGTTCTGCAGCCCCGTATTGTTTATCAGGCCCAATTCCAGCATCTTACAAGGGCACAATGGGATCGCCTTGAAGCCGTAAATCGAGAAGCTATGAGGACCATAACATGCCTTCCACGAATCACACTGGTCGTAGCGTTACTGGAGAATGCGCAGCTCAACACCATCGATGAGCTGGTGCAGCAGCGCCGTGATGCTCGCAGACTCAAGGCCACTTTGTCACATTCCACGCAAGCATTGAGGGCGTATGCAACGTCACACATTATTCTTCAGCCACCTGCGCCAGTTCTCCCTCCCTGGAAATGTATACAGTTAAGAGACAACAAGCCAACTGACATCCGCAGACCGACGTCTGCCAACTCTGCATCGTTGCTACGCCAGAGATTTGAAGAGCGAGATACTAACCTGCCTCAAGATTCCATAGTAGTGTATGTAGATGGAAGCCTGCAAGGCTGAGAAGCCAAAACGGCAATCTACTGTCCACGGAGACCTAGCCTGAATCAGACAACTACGTTTCAGCTTTCGGAACCACTTACATCTTTCTGCGCTGAGCTTGTGGCAGTTCAGGAGGCACTCTGCTCTGTGCCTTCTATAACCATGCTGCCGCACTGACGCACTTCAAACAGTACGTCTGCTCCGACGTGTCAGCCGCTGCCCTAAAATTTACCAGGACATCCACCAGGTTGCGGCGCGCATCCCACAATCAATACGCATTGAGTGGATCCCACGGGATCTGCTGCCTTCCCAAAGTCAAGCTGATTTTGCAACCCGCCTCGTGAACCACGACGCATCAATCCTACGGCTTCTCGAAGTCGACGACGCTACCCTCCTTTTGTCAAGAAAGGAGCACCTCCGGCGCTGCACACGTGCACTTATCCCTCCGTGTGCGATATCTCTTCCCCGCGGTCTCACCCGTGCAGAGGAGGTTGCGCTTAGAAGGATCCGGGTCGGTGTTGCCCTTACACCAGCTGTAACTAGGACGTGGTCATACTTCCAACACTTATATCCTCGCCCAGGATGCCCGATCTGTAACAACGAAGATGTCGAGGCCGACATCCACCACTCGCTGTGGCACTGCCCAGCACTCAAGCCAACACGAATCCGGCACCTGAGCATAGCTGGCCTTACAGCAACCAATCCTGCATCATACGTCACTTGGACGCAGGGACCTCATCATCGCTCACTTCAGGACTTCGTAAAATCAGCCAACCTTTTTCCATTTATTTAATCATTTATTCATACTTCATCTCATAACCTACTGATGCCCTGAGGCAATAAATATCGACAAAAAAAAAATCTCCACCGTAAGCTCATGACATATTTTGGCCAGTGTTCTGTCCTTTAATATCAGTGTCTTATATTTTTAACATGGGCAGTAACATAATCATACAGCTGCTGTAAGAAAGTAAGCCTCGCACGCGTAGACCCTACGAATCTCATTAATCATTTAAGAATGGTCTCTCTTTTTTACTCCATTCTACATGCAGTGTCTTCTTCGAGCGGTGTACTGCAATTTGCTTGAAAATAATGCCGAGGATAATTGCGATTGAACCATGCTTCATCCGCTCATATATGTGCGCGTCGGGAATACCGTCACAATCAGCTGACTTTCACTTCCAAAAGCTGGGAAGATTACTGCGAAGGTCATCTTCCGCGCAAGGCAGCAAATACGCTCATCCAAGCACATATTGCATGGCCGGTAGCGATTCACTGCACTGGGTTAAATGCGCAGCCTGACCAACAGCAAAGCAAATAAAAAATCAAAGTATTGAAATCATCTGCAAGTGTAAGGATAGGATACACACCAAATCTGAGGGAAGAAGACTGAAATGTGTTGACTGGTGCACAGCTTGCAGTGGCGCTCGGGCTAGCTAAAACACAGGCGCTATATATTTCGTAACATGTTGAGTCCTCGGCTTATGGAAACAGTGAAGCTTCGATGTCGGGAAAGCGACAAGAAGCAGATTTCATGATACATTAACAAAAACACCCTTATATGAACAAAGGTTTGAAGAGTAAATGTTAAAAGCTATGATTTCACGGCGATGAGCGTCTGGATGGGTCCCTTTTTTATTCTTAAGTCCACAGCGACCTTTCCCGTTTAGCATCCTCCTTAACGCCAGTCATGTCCAGCACCTCCCTGCGGACGCTAGCCCGTCAAACACAGGGTATATCCATCAAATCATCACCTATTCAAACACATCACTCTACAAAATATAGGATTTTGGTCTATCAAACCAATGTCCCGGTATGCGGGACCATCCGTTGTGCCAGACCCTAGAAACGGTGCAGAAGCAAGGAACTCCGCTTCTCAATTCTTTAGAGAATTGCCACGGATGTGCAGGTGAACTTCTGTCCCCACAGAAACACATGGCGCACTTTTGGCGCCGTAATATGAAGGACTCCGGAAATTTTTAACACCAGGGGTTCTTTAACGTGCATTGACATCGCACAGCACACGGGCGCCTTGCCTTTCGCCTCCTTGTAAAAGCTGCCGCCGAGGTCGGGATTCGATCCCGCTTCCTTGGGAACAGTAGTCGAGCGCCGTAACCACTGCGTAGTTACACCACCAAGTACTTGCAACCAACAGGAAGCTACTTAGGCGAGACTACTGTTGTGTTTAGAAAAAAATTTGTCGACGATTACGTTACTTCCTAATGCGAAATTTGAGCGCAGCTTGTCAGCTGTGTCACCTTTTTTCGATAGATTGAGGCAAAGATTTCGAGCAAGACATGCATGTACTATTACAGACAAATATTTTATTTTTCACACATATTCCTTCAAGAAACACTCACTCCACTAACAGTTCTTGACTGTCATGAAGGAAGCTTTGTGGTCGGAGAAATGAGGAGAGCTATTAAGGTATCGGGCAGCGCCTGGGCCCATAGAAACGTTGCGCGGCGGAGAGACTAATGCCACAAGCTGCAGACAAGAAGAAAGAACCTTCGCAAATATCTTAAACTCACCTAAAAACGCTGTAGCCAAAGTTAGCAAGTGTCTCATCGAATTTCTAGCAATATGTGTTTTAAAGGAAAATGGGCGGGCTAGATCCGGGCCAGGCCTTCCTCGAAAGTCACAAGGGACGATCGGCTATAGAGATCCAGACTATCAAACTAGCTGTATATACGCAAACTACGTCAAAATATGACGTTTTTCTCTGTGAGTGTGAGAATTCTCGGTTACTGCACATGTTACCTTGCAGTTCAGTGCGGGCGCTCGCGTTATTCATGAATTACCCGTCGGAGTGGCTCAGTGGTTACGGCGCTCGACTACTGTTCCCAAGGATGCGGGATCGAATCCCGGCCTCAGTGGCCGCTTTTCGATGGAGGCGAAAAGCATGGCGCCTGTGTGCTGTGCGATGTCAGTTCACGTTAAAGAACCGCAGGTGGTCGAAAATTTCCGGAGTCCTCCACTACAGCGTCTCTCATAGCCTGTGTCGATTTGGGACGTTAAACCCCAGAAACCAATCAACCAACCAACCACTATTCATGAATTATTATCTTAGCAGTGTGTACCATGTGTGGTCACGTCTTTCACTTGAGCTTTGAAGCGTGCCTTTCATAATTGGTTCACAGGAATGGAAAGGCGCAGTATCTGTCATACTTGCTCCTGTGGACACCTGAATCGCGCAGTATAAGGGAAGGAAGGAAGGTGGGAGTAAATGTCGAGCTGGTTACAATGAAAGGTGAAGTATCTGTCGCAATTATTATTGCGAAAGCAATACTACTTTCACTTTCAGCTCCTCGCTTGGCGAGGCCGCGGTAGCTGCCATTGACCTTTAGCTCGGCCTCTGCTATGACGTTGTGAGGTTCTTTTCTTTAAGTCTTCTGGCCACCTTGTTCTGTGGCTTATTCAGAGACAGCAATCTAAATGAATGACCAGACCGACCAGTTTACAGACGAATACTTTTATGTACAGACTTGGACGGGACGAGAGTGGAACGAGCAAGGGGGACGATGACAAAACACAAATTGTCAAAAAGTCACCAAGTTGTTGGATGGAAAAGCCGGTGCAGACGCTCCGGGTAGTCAGAGTTCTGCAGGGTCGGTGCAGTAGGGCCTCGGTAAGCCCAGCGGAAGGCGAGGCCATCGGACGGGGCCCAGTAGAGGCAAGAGGCCTCGAGTTGCCTTTCCACGGCCGATGCGTTAGGCATCCCCGACGTGCCTGGGCTCAGCACGGCGCCGAACGCTCGTGCCAGTGAAGAGCTGGCGCTGCGGCACTCCCGGACCCGACCACCGTTCCGAGTTTTCGTGGACGACAGGAGAACAGGACAGGATACGGCCGGCAGGCCCCAGGTCTGGATCCCCGGGTCAGGCCTGGCAGAAGACGCACCGCTCCGAGCTCCTTGGACAGCCGATCGGCTCCGCTGCTCGCCTCTTCTCCCCTCCTCGTGCCTCGCGCTCCTCGAGCCAACCTTCACGTTTTCCTCTTCTTCTTTCTCCTTTCTTCGTTTTGTATCAAATTATCATACGTTCTTCACAGACGTCATACCATTTGCCGCAAAAACCAGGGGCCCAACTTGTGTCGTCGCGGGGCGAGGCCATGCGTGGTGGCTGCTGCCTAACTCCTGCGCCCGCCGCGCGCGGCGCGCCTAGCGGTGTGACGTCACAGCTGCTAGAGCAGGGCTCCAGCTTTTGCTGTCGCGAGGCGGGGCCGCGCGTGGTGGCTGCTGCCTAGCTCCTGCGCCCGCCGAGCGCGGCGCGCCTGGTGGTGTGACGTCACGCCATCTGCTCACGCGCGCCGCAACAACAGCCGTCGTCCACCACCGAAGCGGTGGCGGGTGCAATGACGGCCTACAACAGATAAAAGTGCTAGTTACGATGACTTCCAGATGCATGGGTTGGACATCTGCTTAACTATTTTGTTATTAGTCGTAAATTCCCTATTGCAAAAACCAGTGCCACTGGGTGCAAGCGCCCCAGCGCCATACCTGATTATGGTCCCAGTATGACGCTGGAAACTGGGCGCACTGGGACGCGGCATACTGGGACGCTCCGCACTGGCGGCACTGTTCGCCCGGAGAAAAAAAGGCGTGGGATAAAAAAATAAAAGTAAAAAGTAACGAAACAAGTTAGGTACATATAAAAACCAACCTAAAACAGGTAAAAAAAAAATCAGTGCACCAAGCGCGCTTCGAACTCCGTCCCTAAGCACATATCAATCACTAGCTCACCGTGAACCACTCGGCCACGACGATTTTTTCTTTATTGCCGACTTGGACATTCAAAACAAGACGATGAACAATAAAACGTGCCAGCACACTTTCGCGTGACACGGCGGGTTAAAACTTTTTCAGTTTTACCAAACTGTCAAGCACATTTATCCATTGTGGCTGCTCGGGGAGTGTCATATGCACTTCCCTGAACCGCACAACACTGCGTATGAAATGTTCTCGTACAGGATTGACTTGTATATCTGCATTGTTAAACTGCATTCTGGTTTTCCACAAGCTGTGGAGGCCCAGGAGCATTATTGTATCAAAGGGAAACTCCTCTGTATTAGGAAATGGTAAAAATCGTATGCCATATGCATCTAGAGGTAGCTCTTTTTTTAAAGTTCTCTGAAGCACATCCCAGAAAAAAATGGCATCCCAACAGTCCAAAAACGCGTGTTCTATCGTCTCTGGTCTGTTACACAAGAAACAGTTTGTTGGCCAAGGGACGGACAGGCCTTTAGCGTGCATCCATGTTTGGCTGATAATGTGCCAGTGTGGAGTTTAAAGAAAAATGAATTGACTGGTGGTGATATTAGCATCTTCTTAACTCTCTTGAGTACATCCTCTCCTGGGCCTGGACAGTGCGACAAACGGTATATCGGTACAGGAAGCATTGTGTCCACTAGGTCCGCATACAATTTTTTCCGCTTAACATTGCACAAATACTCCATGGAAAAGCGCACATGCAGCAATCTGTACGCGAGCACCACTTCTCGCAAGTACCCTCTTACTGTACCACCTACATT
>JAJIZL010015937.1:0-11745 GCA_023969395.1 Amblyomma maculatum | reverse complement strand
CCCCCCCCCCCCCCCCTTCCACTACAGCTCCTTTTCTCCTTTCCGTCCCTTTCCTCTCTACCCTTACTGTGCGGTTCAGGTGCAGTTCAATTTCTTGATGCTGAATTCGGTGTCAAGTTTTTTTTTTTTTTTTGGGGGGGGGGGGGGGGGGAGTCCGTTGCATAATATCCTAGAGCAGCGTACTATCTTCGCAACCGATGAAACAATGCTCGATGGTTGCTGGAGAATCACAAAGGCATTAATGTACTGTAGTCACAACAATGAAATTTTTCCTTAGTCGCTTTTGAACGGACAGAATCTTTCATTGTAAAAAAGTCTTCATACGCAGGGAAAGATGCATCTTTCATACTGTTTGGTGTGCATCTTGCCATCACACTCCACTGCCATTTGCTGATATGAGCTTGGACACATTCTTTCCTATAGGATTAGACAGCTTCTGCAAAACACGCATGGACGACCGACACTGTGTATCGATTATTTCTGGTAGGATGAGTGTTAATTTACTCCAGTTGCATGCACAGGACGAATTCGAACCGGAGTGACACTTACTATGCTTGCTATTAGTGATATGATCTGCATTGCCTAAGCATGTAGTTTTATTGACTTGATGTGACCTATTACACATCATGTTCCTATAAATATCTTACATACTTCATTCAAGTGGAAAATCGTTTCAATGAAATAACCACCACGCTAAGAAAAACATGATAGTGTTAACGCTGTGGGCAGCGAAGCTGTTCTCTTTCTTTGGCACGGTTGGAAGCCCACTGACGAGTTCTTTTCTTTCTTTCTTTTTTTCTGCTGGTCGAACGAGACTCCACAACCACCTTAGCGAAATTCAGAAATGATGGTAGCGATGCCCCGTTAGTTCCGTCTAAGCTCCGCCGTTTTCTTCTGCGGTTTGTATTTGTAGAGGCATCCTAGATGACGGCTGATGGGCCTGGACGGCTGCTTGTAGTGCAGCTAAAATTCAACTCCGCATTTATGGTGTCTCGCCACGGCCGTTAGAGTAGTACAATATAGTAACTCTATATATAGTAACAATATAGTAACAATATAGTAACTCTGCGGCCGTCCTAAATGGAGCGCCCGCTTTAGTCCAATCAGCTGTTAGTCCAATTAGTATACTCGGTTAGAATTTAAGTCTGCAGTAACCGACGCACACATCCTTTCGTAAAATAAATTAGTCCCGCTGTTAAGGCTTTTCTGGTTACCTAAATTAAAAAGCTAACTGTCAGAGCAAATTAAAATTGCAAGAATTTAGATGATTCGGGCTTGGTTTATACTGTGAAATATTTAACGAAATACACACGCCGCGTACCGGTGACCCTAGTAACTGCTATTTTGTATAACTTGTATTCTACTATAGAACACTAGTCCTACTAAATCAACGGCCCAACCAGGCCTAGTTTACTGTTCGCAACTGTAAGCTAGACTGGGGAGCGCCGCCGATCCAGCGGAGCGTGGAGGTTTAAGTGAAGGTCGATAGATGGCGCTACGTGTCTTGCTAAAAGCAAGTTTTCAAGCTTTCGGGTAAAAGCTACTAATAGGTGGCGGGTGAGTAGTGAATCGTGACGCGCTCTCCTGGCGGTGCGGTGAAGTTATGGGAGCGCGATTTAAATCGCGCGTTATGCGGTGTGGCGTATGACAATGGATACGGCGACTTCGACGGTGCGGTGAGATGCCTTTCGTGAAGTGGACCATCGAGCCGGTGTTTCTGAGCCGGCAGCCGATACCCACGGATAAAAACGTCACCGACGAATTCGAGGCGTGCGCGAACACGACTTTGGTCGGGGCGCTGCGGCAACTGGCCTGCTTGGTGGCCGTTGCCGACAACATCTTCGAAGGGATCGCCGCCGAGTGCAGAGTCATCTACGCACGGAGTGCGCACCTGAAGGATAAGCTCGGTCGCTGCGAGAAGAGCGTGTCTCAGCTCAACCCCAAGGCTGTCCCCATACGTGAGTGTCGTGGTTCGCTTCATCGCGCCCTTTGGCGATAAGGTGTCGCGAGTTGGCGGCGCTAACTTGATGTGAATGTGTGCTTCCTATGACCGCTAGTGGTAGTTTAGGCGACTGACAGCCGGCTTTCACGAAGCGGTTTAGACTGCTGCACCGCATCTGACTGGGCTGAAGGGAGTGAAAGTAAGTTTGGCGCGGCACCTAATATATTAGTTCAATGTAGGAATTCGCGACCATTTTTGTTTCCCCACTGCAATCGTGCGGAAAGCAACACATCGCTGAAGGCGCGTCGTCATTTTAATGGCCAAAATGTCGATCTTGATACGCAGTGTGCTCTAGCTATGCACTTCTGCGGGCGGCTGGCACCCAAGTTTGGTCAGACAAGCGCGCTTTGAACGTTTAATTGGCGCACGGCTTGCATGTGGCTGACGCAGCATCGGCCACGGACGTTGCGTGCTTTAACGGCGCTAACCGCGGCCAGGTGGCCTGGCTCCGTACGTTGCTCCCGAACTTCGGCGGAAACCTTCGTCAGAACTGCTGGCACCACGCCTCCTCGAACTCGCGCCGCGCGCGCTGTATTCAAAAGCCAGCTGCTGTGATTCTGTTTCATCCTTAACTTTTTTTATATATTAGCGTTATCTGGCACTGCTTAGGCTGCACGAAAAAGAAGTCGGGACGCGTTGAGCTTACAAAAAAAAAAAGAAAAGAAAAAAAAAGAAGTGCTTGCTTGCTTGGGCGGGTCGGGTCGCCTTGATTCCGCGGCTAGGGGCTAGTAACGTTGGCTAGGGGCTCTTAGAACGTGGGTGTCTTCAGCGTTTTCCACTTGCCGACAACTGAGTGGGCTGAGTGTGATGGAGCAAGACGTTTTACTACGAAGCGAGGAACTGCCCGGCCGCGTGCAAAAAAAGCGTGTGCTGTTTGACCGGCCCGCCTTTTTGCTTCTGCGAAGCCAGGATTTTGCGTAGTACGCCGTTTGATCAAACGAGGATGTGGAACGCTTGGCTCAAGCCGTCTCGAGAGTACTCCCGCAGTTTGTTGATGAACTCTCAGGCAGCAGTTTCATTTATCGACTTCTTTTGTTCTCTCGTCTCACAATGGCTATTGAGATCCTGTCCTATGGGAAGAAGGGGAGCCGGAATAATAGGTGCCCCATTAAATGCTGTTCTAGGCCGTCTTTACCGCACGCTCGTGGTCTATTGACTGGTAGACTGCTGCGGCCATTGAGGCTGTGCGGTAACCGTGCTTCCTTCGGATTCGTTTCGTGTGGTTTGTGGACCCGTTCATTTCTATGCGTAGTGCATCGAGAGAACGAAACGTGGTTAGCGTCAAGCTGATTTGTTCAGGTTTGTAGCTAAAAGCGTGCGTACCATATGTTAAAGCAGTTTTCGATAGGAGCTTATATGCTGTAGGGAATCCGAGGTCTATTTCACAACAAGCTTATTTATTTCCGAGGAAAAAGGACGCAACGGTCACAACACTGGCCGGTTAGACCCGCTTCTTTTGGCCAATATCTCCACTGCAACTGGTCAGAACCGACTGTAGGAACGGGGTTGATTGGTCAATTTTTGACAGGGCTTTGTGATTTGATCGTTGCGTTATTCGTCCCGCAGTTTACACAGAGATTTACAGAGAATGACTAGTTGCAGCAGGCTAATGTAGTCGATTCAAGTCGCTCGTGTTCTCCGTCATTTTTGCTCCGTGCTCGCTATCGGGCGACGAGCGTAGGTATGCACAGTCTTGAGCAAAAGTGGTATACTACAACATTCAGCCAGTGGCGGAGCTCGGAAGAGTGCATTGCAACGCAATCCAAAAACTATCTTGGGTCGATCGAGACATTCGTGGCGATGCTCCATTTAGTTGGCATGCATATGGCGCAGTCGCTGTCCTTGTCACTAACGCGAGGTGGGATTTTGGTGCAGTTTCCCCGACCATCGCCACCGGCTGCGTGTTGTATACCACGTTTGCTCACGACTTTACATTATGGTGTCACTTGATGAAAAAAAAAGAAATGTTGGTTCAGAATACCCGCTATGGTAGCTTCTGAAATCATCCACGGTTTATTCCTCGGTGAACGATGACGAGCATGAAATAAAAATCGTGTCTCTTGACCTCTTGGATGAATTGTGTGGAGAGGAGGACGAAAAAGCATTTATTTACGGCTCATACACAGGCGGGAAAGGCGGGAGGAGGTACGGTAGCATCGTAGGTGCGCAGTCACTTCTGACGGATGGGAAGTTTCTTATCGTATGCTTAACAAAAGGGGTGCGCTTAAAATGGGAGCTTTTTTTTTTTTTTTTTCGTTTATTGACGCAGCGGCGCGGTACACAGTACCTGCAGCTAATCTATAAAAACAATTATCGTGGGCCATGCTAAGGCGCTATGCAAGATATCGTTAAGTTGCTGCCCCCACTGATGATAGCGAGCTGGGCTAGAAATGTCAACTCAACAATGGAGCGATGTTTATAGCTATGGCATAAACCGTACTGACCTCTTTGTAAAGGCGAAGATGGCCGTTCGGATCCGGACTGCCAGCCGTGACGCCGGCGACGGCGTTCGACTTAGCAGAACACGTCGGACTGCGCCGTTCTGTACCCTGCTGGAGAGAAGTCCTTGACCGTTTTTTCTCGCCTCGTGGCGTATATGTCCCCGCAAACACGTACTATATGCCCCGGGCTGCTGCACGGGCCCGTCTTGAAGTGGCGTTAATGAGCGCTATGGGGGTGACAACGAGTGTCAGCGTCTCTGACAGTGGTCGCCTGCACGGTGCTGCCAGCACGTTCCGCATGACGGGCGAGTGCGACAATTTTCCTGTCTCCAGAAGGGAGAAGATTCAAAATTTTGACAGTGTTCGCGACACTATCTTGTTGACAGGGAGGAGGGGCACTTATGTTTTGGTTAGCTTCTCAGACAGCTCGGAGTGTTGGGCCAGAAATTAAATTTGATGCTTAGCATGCGAGAAACCATTTCATGTCTCTTGAACCGTTTATCAACCTGTGTTTATCTCCTGTGTTTCGTCGCCTACTCTGCTGCGTGGTGCATCATGCCGTTTATCAAACTGGACATCGCTGTATTGTTCAGTCACCGTAGTCAGTGGTTAATCATATCAGCACAAAATGTGTTTTGCCGTTTTCAAACTGTAGTTTTACTGTCGAATTGAATCATTTCCCTGTGTAATTGTATGAAGTTTGGTGAGGCGAGGTATATGGCCGATTCATAGAACAGTGTGAAATTTGACGATGCAGGGTATGTGGCCGATCCTCGGATCCAGTTGGCTAACGCCTGTGAATTGGCAATTCGGGGTGCTGGTTTCCGCTTCGCGCTTTGCTTCATTCCCAGTGCTAGTCGTACATGGGTCCCAGCGGCCAGCAGTATTGGCTGGGTAAATGTGAAGGCCACGTTCGACTGCAGTTCAATTTCATCTCTCTCTATTTCATGCACCCAAGCTTGCCCGGCTCATCAAACATGCATATCTATACAACAGTATATCTCGCAGCAGATTATGTCGCCAGCGTGTTGTGAAATCCTCCGCATTATAGGAGACTATGATACGTACAAAAAAAGTATTTAATAAGAGTGTGGTAAAGAGAATATACAGGCGGCTAGGTATGAGGGGTTTGAAATGCGGTCGCATTTCATATTGTACAAAATTATGGGCGAGGAAAACGAGGAGGGGTCACATCTCGGGAACGTTGCCATAATTTGATGTACTTTGAAAGTCAGCGCTTTTTATGGCGCTGCCGGCTATGAGCTAAAGCAATGGCCATTGTTCTCCAACGTAGGAACGATTAACGGCCTATTCAAAGTTCGGGATATTTACGTAATTTTTTTTTTACGTCTGTCCTCTTGTGAGTATGAATTTTAAGTGCTTTGCACATCCTTTTCATTTTGAAAGCTAAATATTTCGACAGATTTGCTTGTCTGGTTGGGTTCATAACTAAGTGAAACTTGAAGTTTCTCCAACCAACGCTTTATTTTACACTTCAGTGTATTTTGTTTTTTCAGTGTATATCAGTGTACTTCAGTGTATTTCTTGCAGCTGCCATTCTTTTATGAACTAAGATTTATGCTACCCTGTTACACCCACGGCATGGTAATTGTAGTAAACGGATATACGTTGAAAAATACACCGCCACACTGATGCTTATGGAGCATCACATTGGTCTAGATATTTGGTCATGCCATATGATTTCCGATCCACTGAATACCTTTATCTATAAGAGCATGATTACGTAATGAATGTAAAGACTGATCGATTAGGGCCCCAGAATTAGAGGCAGACTACAGCTTTTTTTTTTCTTTTTTTTTCATCGTTTTCAACTTGCTTTGCCTTCATTTTACACTTCTCGCGGGAAACCTAACTTTGCCAGAGCAGCTGCCTGCGTCCGCTCCGTGTAACAGCCGTTATCATACGTCATCCCATCTCACGAGTAAAATTAGTTTTCCGAAACGCGTTTACCCAACAACGGGGAGGTTTATTCGGAAGACATCAGCGCCTGTGGGCGTGTACTATTTATACACCCACCATTACTCCGTCTGCATTCACTCTGTCTGTGGCTTAACTGCTGCTAGTTGCAGGCGACCAACACAACCAGGGCGTGCCTTGCGAGTGTGCGGGTGTGGGTTTGGTTTCCGTGGCGCCGTATCACTTACCTGCAAGGAGTGCGGTGTCTGCCGTAATGTTTCGGTGGGACGTACTGCGCCTGGACGGTGAAACGCACCAACACATTTCTTTTCGTCTCACTTCGCTTTGGAGTGCCTGTTGAGACTCGACCCGCGATGCTTCGGGGACTGTGACGTTCATGTTCGGTTACTCGAATCCCAGTAGCGGTGGCAGCATTTGTTTGATGTCAAACGCGAAAGATGCGTCCAGCTGGCGGAAACATACCCGGAACCCTCCACTGTGGCTCAGTACAACACGCAGGCTTTTGTCATTCAGTGAGTGGTCATCGCCGTAACAGTGGCACCCGCGCTTCTGCATTTTTTTTTTTTTCACCGTGTCTTTGGGAAGTTAATTTTGAATGCTAATTGTTGGCTGTCGCTTCGGTCGTCCTGCGGCGCAGCTTGTGGCAATGCGTCCGCTTCAGCCTCGAGTAGCCACAGGTATGATAAGAAAGGGGGGGGGGGGGGGGGGGAGAGAGAGAGAGAGAGAGAGAGGGAGAGACTGGGGCGGAAGCGGTCATGCCTGAAATCGCCCGGACGCCTCTGTCGGTGGCTGTCTCTTCCCCTACATCGTCTCTCTTGCCACACTGATGACTCAAGGTGTTCTCCAACTTTGCAAATCACATTTATTGTCGGTAGTCAAGAGTAAGTTCATTAGAAAAATTAACTAATTAACTAATGAATTAGTTTCACAACAAAAAAATTACCTGTGGTATGCAAGACGACTGGTAGCTGTACACAACTGATTTCGATGGGCTATCTCAAATATTCCATTTTAGAACCTTTGATTATAAATTAAAGGCTCCAAAACAACACTTACACTCACAAGAAAAGAAGAACGGAACAGAACGCTTGTTACTGTGCGTGTTGCTTTGGCGCCTTTAATTTATAATGAATAGACACCAACTAGCCCAACAAATATATATATATATATATGCACTGTCTGTTGGCGCAGTTCTGATTTTCGCCAGAGGTCGCTCGAGGGGCAGCAGCAGTCAGTTGGAGCTAGTGCTTTTCGCCGCTGTATAAGGTAGCAATGGCCGAGAGCGCTTTGTGTGTGTGATAGGTTTATTCGTGGCGACCATAGGTGGCAACTGTAGGTGGACATAGCTGCATACATGAGGACAATTAACCCTGAAGCCGCACTGAGCCACCCGCTGGCTCGCTCGCTCCACTTACCCTCTCTCTCTCTCTCTCGATTATCAGTAACCTAGCTGCACGGAGTGCAGAAGGAAAACCTCCCATATTTCCCCAGTCATCCCCTGCCATCAACCATGCTACAGTCGTTACCACAAATTGTCCGTGGTATCGTTTCATTCATTTCGACTAAGAGCACCAACTTCGCACGTTCTCCCAATGCTGTCACCTTTGTGTACATGGCAGGCCTACACACCTTGCATCCAAGTGGAAGCGACAGGCGAAAAGATGTAGTGTGATGAACTGGTTTTCAGCGCAGCCTGTCATTTCCACGTTGCTTCTGAAATTTTGGGAAAAGCGAGCTCTTTTTAGCAAGCTGTCTTTTGACGCAATGAAGGGAACCATAACCCGGAATGCTTTAAATTTTGACCAATAACCTGATTTTGGAGCCGAATTTAAACTAAGAAAGATATGTCGCTAGATTTTCGCCTCCGAATTCGCTATAGGCGAATTTCAGCTGTTCGAATTCATATTACGGATTTTAGAACCGCTTCACGCGCGACGCAGCGTGACTCATTTTTATCACTCACAGCGGGCGAACTCGGTTATTCTTGCGACATGCGCGCCTTAAGTAACGGCCGGCAGAACTTCAGAATTCGCAATAAGGAAAAAAAAGTTGGTCAAGGACGGTCTTCCATTTCGAAACACTCGTTGTCTAAACTTGGTCTCTGCGGCGAACTCGGGGAAAAGGCCCATCAAGAGGCGTCGCCTGACACCTCGCCGACGCACGACCGCACCGCAAGGAGACGGAGGGGAAAGTACAGAAGATAAAAAAGCTGGAATTTGCTTTGTGTGGGCCAGCGACAGGCGCTCCATAACGGCCAGGATCAGGGTGCGTTACGAGACCCAGATGGAAAGAGATCTGTTTTCGCACGCCGCGGCGAATGGCGCAGTTGCGACCCTAATTTCACGTAATATTGTTTCTCTTGTTTTTATTTTTTCAAAATAAAATTATGGCGCCTGAATGCACTACGCTCTGAGGGTAAATAGTTATAAGCGCATCAGTCGCTTTGTGCCAGGGAAGCTCATTTATACGATGCGGCAGACGAAAGCTACAGCGATAGAAAACGAGGTCAAGCACTTTGCGTGTTTTTCTCTTACTCAATATAGCTGAATAAAAGGAGCGGTTGTGAAAAAAAGAAAGGTAACTGAAGAAGCCAGTGCGTATTCGTTTTTTTTTTTTTTTTTTTCGGGAGAACGTCATATGAGGCATAACGAACCCAGCAAGGGTGAAAAGAAAATAATGCAAAGAGACGAAGTACACAATCAAAGGGCGATGCAGAAAAAGAGCAGACGATTTTTGAGAAACGACGCCGTATGCTCCGGCGACGGCTGCGCCGTGGACTCAGTGGGGCTTCACAGCAGTGAAAGAGATCGTCATCATTAAGTGCAGTTCCAGCAGCGTGCGTACGTACCACTTGTTCCCTAAATGTAATTTTTGTTAAACGTCAGGGGCGACGCATTCAAGCGTAGTGTGATTGGCGGCTCAAAAGCCCGGTCTGTGCTTCGGGTTTCAAAGAACTTGCCGGCACAGTGGCCGCTGCCGCGCAATCTTGAAGGGGAACAAAGTGGTGAACGTGCACTAGAAGCAAAGTCCCTTGAAGAAAGTCTGGAAGAACGATGTTGTCTGCTCCGCTAAACACGACAGCGACTTCAGCTGCTGCTATGCCTGCGAACTGCAAACTATATACCATGCGCGCGCAGTCGTCAGTCGAGGGGCTGTCGGGCACCGGCATTAATCCGCCTTTTGCGCGAGGATGTGGCGCCATCATGCGGCAGCGGCCGGGAAACACATTGAGCGGCAGTGTAGCAGACGACGCGAGAGTGCACCATACGAAATGGCCACGCCAACGCTGGTAGAAAGCGAAAGCTTCCCCCCTTTTTTGGCCTCGGAGCGGAAAGTAGTGACAGTGATTGCAGCATATCATGTTCACGCAGTATGGGGGAAGGTAGAGCGTTTTCACAATCCACTCATAACGCACGTACGCATATACTATCTTCGTATTGTAAGAGCGTGTAGCGCGGGCCGTGTTCGACGTGACAGAATGAGACGCTCTCAGCGTGCAGGTTTTCGGCAGACAGGAGAGCGTGGGGGCAGAGAGAGAGTGAGGGATCTCAAAGGGCAAAGCAGCCAGGGGTTTGTTGATGCTGCAGAGCTAGGTGGAATCGTCTCCTGTGACTTTGAGCGGCGCATATGCGCGGGGTGTCTTGAGTTACCGAGCACAATGCGGTCACCGCGGCGCCGGCATGGTGCAATGGGCGTCGCTTCCTCCTCGCGTCATCTACAACCGTGCAGCTATAGGATTTCATCCACGAAGATCGGCAGAGTCACATATACACACCCCGTGAAAAGGGCATTGTCCCGGCCGGAATGCACACCTGCAGGAAACGCGCTGCATTTTTCTGGCAATGGATGATTCAGAGCTGTAGCCGGTTTCTGGCCTCAGGAGTCAGAACGGATGTGGTCGCAGTGGTGAAAAGGTTCTCTGTGCGCAGTGAATGGTCATTCTGTTGTGAAAGGATCTCCAACGTTCATTTCTGCCTGCGCCGCGATTTCTGCGGAATCAACAACTTGGTGACACATGTGAATCTCCTACATATCTGATGCGCATCTCGGTCAGGAACCAACCCTGTTCTACGTCCAGAGCGATCCACTCTGCAAGTGAACGAGCATGAACCCTCCAGGAGACTCATTTATTATGCCGGGCGGTTTCCTTGACGTTGCAAACGGTTGGACGAAGACGATTATCAAGCTCCCTAACGAAGTGCATCTGATTGCGTACATTAAAGGAACAAAGTCCGGATGCTTTGGCGTGCACGAAGGCGAGCCTTTAATTAAAAAAAAAATACTGTGCGTCGTGCAAGTGTCAAGTGCGTCATATGCTCCGAGCGGCAAAAACACAGATACTACAGGTATGTACGCATCTAAGCGAAATAGGCATGATGAAAAGTACCTACTGGAGTTTTCACCCAGGCTGTAGCGCACCAGTGATAGCTGCAATGAGGATTTCTTCGGTGCGTGATTGCTTCAGTTGCACCGGGGCCTGAAGGCGATGTATTTTGTCCCTTCTTATCTTTATGTGCGAAAGGGCTAGGTAGCTTAGATATCACAGGCGGCTGTGTGCGCTAGGCCGTAATATTTAGCATGTTTTATCGTGACTGCCACCTCACTAACAAGACAAAAAAAATACGGCGTTTTAATGCACTGCCGTTCGCGAGCTTCATGACCAGCTCAACCACTCGGCTCGCTAACGGCGGTGCATCACAACAAACACCCTTTTTTTCTTCTTTTTAGTCAGGCGGCAGTCGCGATAAAACATGCTAAATATTACGGTCTAGCGCACACAGCCACCTGTGATATCTGCGCTACCCGGCCCCTTCGCACATAAAGAAAACAAACGACAAAATACATCGCCATCAGACGCGCCGAACAAGTGCTCATTGCGGCTATCACTGGTGGGTTACAGGCTTGGTGCAAACTCCGGTAGATACTTTTCATCATGCACATTTCCTTTAGATGCATACATACCTGTAACGAAGTGTTTTTCGCACAGTCGAGAGCACGCAGTCGGCTGCCAAGGTCGCCCATTCACGTCTTGACGCTTGGTTGCCCTAATCCAAGCTTCACGCCGTTGCAGGTCGCGGCTCGCCGAAGGAAACCTAACAAAACGCGTCTTGCATCCCGGCACGCTTCGAGAGTGGCAGCCGTAAGCGGCACAGGTGGTTGGCATCGTTTTACCGAGGCTGTGAACGTACCGCGCCTCCAGCCCCCGTGCGTTGGCTATGAGTGCGGCGACGAGAAGCGCCGTCGACGCCTCTCAATGTGCTTTCATCAGTCGCCGCTGGGGCTTCGCGCATGCGCAGAAAACTCGCGCAAAAGGCGGATTCTTGAAACCGCTTAATGTGTGCTGCTGAGCTTAAGTGTGGGGCG